>OX453089.1:25562213-25858831 GCA_949708635.1 Hirtodrosophila cameraria
TTCCCAAGTCAGCCTATTCAGTGTTGTTTTGAATTCTAACAAGTAAGAATGCTCTAGGCGAGTGTGCCCGACTACGAGACTCCCTGCTTCCACTTTGAATTTCAAGCAGTTCAGCTGCAACACAAGCAAGCAGCGTACTTAACTTGCCCAGTGCATGTCAAACTGTTGTTGATGCCTGCTGAGACAGGGGAAATAGATTCTTCCATAACTTTGGTGCATCCGAAAGACATTGATTAAACATACATGTGTACCAAAAATCAAAGCTTTATCTTTAAAATTGTGGCTGTGGGAGTCTTTTGCGATTTGCGGGCTATGGCTAGATCGTCTCGGCTGTTGATGCTGATCAAGAATATATATAGTTTATATAGTCGGAAATGCCTCCTTCTGTCTGTTACACACTTTTTCCCATTTTTAATGGGAACAGGGAGTAAAAAGGAGCGGAAAATATTGATTACTTTGCAGCTTGAATGGTAAATCCCAAATGTTAACTGAAAGTTTTAGTATGGAAAAGGCAAGTCAAGGTATGTAATTAAATTGTTAATACTTGTTTTTTGATAGTAATGTTTTGTTATTGAATTTTCCAATGTGTTGCTAGTGTGTATTTTTAGGTGTGTACAAGCAAACGTACGAGTGATCTGGGGAATATTACTTTTATTGACCTCAACTGACATTCAAAGTTTAAGTTACAGGCTTTTGACAAACCAATGTGGGATCAAATTCAATTATTGCTTTTTGCACGTTTTTCCACCTTTTTGATAAAAAACTTGATTTTCGATCGATTGTTCCTATGGCAGCTATATTTTATAGTGGTCCGATTTCGATGAAATTTTGTCTACGTATGTGGATAGTTTTTAAATTTAGACATAGTGAGTTTGGTCGAGATATTTTGAAAAACCAAAAAGTTTTTCATACAAAAACTTATTTTTCAACCGATTGTTCCTATGGCAGCTATATGTTATAGCGGCCCAATTAAAAATTTGTTTTTTCCGATATTGTATTATGGTCTAACGAATATTGTTGCAAATTTTGGAGTCTATAGCTTAAGAGGTAGAGTTAAGGTTAAAAAAAATCGACTCACCCCCCATTGTGCAAGGGTTAAATCAGTTCCAACTTTTATAGACCTATGTTTTGATCATAATCAAAAAAGTATATTTAGTCAGAAAAACTTCATTCAAAGCAGTTAAAATTTCGTGACAAAATACAAATATTTTGATTAGGAACATAAACTTTTATTTATATGCTTTCCTTAAAGTGTAACATATTGTAATGCAAGCTTAAAATACCCTGTTCAAAGGGTATTCAAAATGATTACAACGATTTATATGTAGCCTCTGCTGGGCAACGTGAGTTCAGCATCACGTTTCCTTTTTATTGCTTGATGTTTTTTTATTTTATTATTATTTGCTGTTGTTGTTTCGCTTGTTGTTGCTCTTGTTGCTGTTTTCATTTTTCATTTTGGGAGCTGTTGTAATTTCTGTTGCTTGTTGTTGTTATTTAATGATTTAAAGATTATGCACGCTCTGGCAGGCGTCCAAGCGGCCCAACCGACTGCCCTTTTACAATGCCCAACTTCAGTTTTTCAACTCCTGACGTCCCCAGAAAAACTTTCGCTTTTTTTCACCTTTTTTTCATTGTTGTTGTTGTTGTTGCACAAAATAAAAGTACAAAATTGTGTAAGAGCATGTTAATTTGGAGCGAAGGTTGAAGGTGTTGAAATTGCAGATAAAAGTCGCGGTTTGCCGGCTTCAGATCCGTTTTGGCTTTGGGGTTGCTGCTCAGATTGCAAATTTCAGTGGCATTAAAAGAAAAACAACACGTTGGGAAAATAGCCTGATAAGGATGCGAAGGTGCGCGTGCTTTTGAGAAAAAGCTCTCTATTAAGTTGTTACATTTCATTCAGGCTGAGCATAATATACATATATATGCAACCTAAGTAAACCTCAAAGATCTATTTTATAGATTGAAAGAGCAATTAAATCTTTATATAAGTTAGGTAAAAGTTTATTAATGAATCCTTTAGAATCGTATTTAATGTGAAATTGAAATACTTTTCAGATATTAAGTCGTTTTTAATAGAGATTCAGTACGAATGCTCTAGTCGAGTGTGCCCGAATACGAGACTTCCTGCTCCCAAGTGGCATTTCAAGCAGTTCAGCGGCAACACAAGCAAGCAGCGCACTCAGCTTGTCCAGTGCCTCTAAAACTGTTGCTTCTGCCTGCTGTGATGGGGGTAATAGATTCTTTCATAACTTTTGTGTTATTTATCCGATCGTAATGAAATTTACGCAGCTGATAAACATTGATTAAACATATATGTGTACTTTATCTTTAAAATTGTGGCAGAGGGAGTTTTTTTTCGATTTGCGGGGGGTGCGGGGGGATGTATCCGAAATTTGAAATAAACTTGATCTGCGTATGGTATACAGGAACCTACATGCCAAGTTTGGTGTCTCTAGTGTTTATAGTCTCAGACGGACAGACAGACGAACAGACACACGGACATATTCGTCTCGGCTGTTGATTCTGATCAAGAATATATATACTGTATATATTCCGATATGTCGCCTTTTGCCTTTTACAAACATTTGCAGTACTTTATAGCTTTCTTTTTCCCATTTTTAATGAGAACAGGGAGTAAAAAGGAAAAATTAAGTTTATAAATCTTCATAATTTAGATTTATGTTATTCTAACTTCAGGTTGTGTTGCATAAACAAACGAGATAAAGTCACAATAAAAACAACAAAAGATCCATTTATTTATTCTATTAGAGCAGTATAAATAAACTACAAACAATAATATTGCTTTGATATATAAAAAAAAGAAACAACATTGATGAAAACTGAGTTGATAAATCATCTCAAGTGACGCACAATTGAATTGAAACTTGAATGCACTTTAATAAACAAATATGCAATAATCAAAGTCAGACACGCCTCAAAATTGGGCATGACAAATAGAAACAACAATAACAACAATAGGCACAAAACCTAATTTGCTTTTAAAACAATAAGGCGAAAATAATTGTAGCTTGACATAGTTTTGCAATTAAAATAGAATAGATAAAACACAATTAAAATGCTGAAACACGATTTGGTCTTGACTCAACTGGAAATTGGCAACACCAAATGTCAAATGCTATATAAGTATATATATATAATTGTGTATATTGGGAGATGCTTGTTTTGAGTCAAGCCATTTATAAAGATAGCGCAAAGCCAGCTAAAGATACAGATACAAATACAAATACACATCAAGATACAGATATAAATTAAAAGTCACAATCAGATTTGTGTGCAGTCATGAGAAAAACTGGTTCTAGATAAATATTTATAGTAATATATAAATGCGTGGGAAAATAACTAAAAAAAAAGAGTCTCTAGTATGTAGTACTCATATAATTTATATAGTTTTATGTCTCTCGACAGATCAGCAACAATAAAACTGCGCAGTCAGCATGTGAAGAACAAAAGGCAGAAAGCACTTTTTTGTATTTTTACTGCAATTACAGATAAAGCGAAACTCATTATAATCCAAAATGAGTTATAGCAAGAGACAAATCTAAGAAACTAACCGACTAAATAATGACTACGACCTCTTTGACATCAACTTTAAATTAGAGCTCTTGTTTTTTAGTTTTTAGTTTTTCAATTCTTGGAATGGCTGTCAACCTATGAAATTCATTTTTACACACCTCAAAGATGCTTTGGCTAGGCTGGAAACTAGCTTCTTTGTGTTTGTGTTTGTGTGTTAGGTTTAGGTTTGGGTAACTCGAGAGACTCAAATCATGCAAGAAATTTGTTACTGACATCAAAATTACCATCATTATAATGTCTGGCCTGGTCCCGGACTCAGTCTCAGTCTCAGTCTTAGTACCAAGTTAACGTCTAACACGAAACACGAAACAGGAAGACACATGGCCGGCAAAACGGCAACGAATGCCGCACAGAAAGGCAACAAAACAAAAAAAAAAAAAAAGCAATGTGCGGTAATAGAAAATGTCGAAATAGACATGAATAACAACAAAAACAAAAACAGAAACTACAGCAGCAACATCAGCTAGAAAAATAGCAACAAAAGCAGGGTCTAAACCAACAGCAAACATGAAACATGATGAAGTGAGAATGGTCTAATCAATTTCACTCGAATGCGGAATACCCTGCATTAAGAAAACTAACTTGAATATTCTGTAAACAATTTAAACGAGTTTCAGTCTTATCTTTAAGATAATGTCTTACATAAACCTATATCTATATGTTTTGTAAGCCTGTTATTACAGTTCCTTGGAAGTTATGACACCACCGATAATTATCGATATTTATTCATTTAAAAACTTTTGTTTCGTTAAGGTAATGAAATAACCAATTATAATCGATAGATTTCAACCCAAAATATAATTCCACCACAGTATCGCTGTAAAGCGTTGAATATAATACCGATATTAATCGATCATTATTTATCTATCATCATTCGCATTTTGGACAAACTCCTTACATGACAATTTCTCAATGGAATAATGCTTTAAATACACAATCCATAAAAATCTATAATTATTCACTTGAAAGAAATGAATGTTAAACAATGTTTCTATTATTTAAACTAATTTAATAACCAATAAAAATCGATAAATTTTATAACCAAAACACGTCCCACCACAGCAACGCTTTTAAGTGGAAATTACTTGAGAAAATCGCTGTTGTAAGACCGAAACAATTTGAATTTAAGTGAAACCGCTTTGTGTATATCTGCGTATATCGATAAGCTTAGAATTTCTAGTCGAAATCATCCTTTATTCTAATTATACAGGGTATAATCTTGAAACACGAGCGCTGAAACAAAGGAGCGCTTGAATGGAAATGGAAATGGGGATTGGAGTGATCAATGATGCCAGAGGTGAGAGTTGAAGTTGAAGCTGACGCTGAAGCTGAGACTGACTGACAGCAAATGTTACAAAGAGCTGGAGAAACTGGAAATGGGATTGGAACCAAAACTGGAATTAGAAATAGAAGTGGAAATGGAAATGAAACTCACCTGCGCATGATGGGCAACGGCAATGTGAAGCGTCCATCACTCATGAGAGGTGCGGCGCCTGGAAGTGGCACCGTTGATATCACGGGCGTCAGCAGTGGCACAGGCATAGGCACTGCCGCTTGTGGCGGGGGTGGCGGCGGTGGCAGTGGCGCCACTGCCTGCTGTGGTGCTGCCAAACCTGGTGGAGGCAGTGCTCCTCCTGCTGCGCCTGGCAGCGCGCTATACGGCGGCGGGTAGTGGCTATGTAGAATGTCCGGGAGCAGAGCGCGAGCTAGACCCAAAGCGGCTGGATGAGGATGGGGATGATGCAGATGGGGTGGTGGATGCAACTGCGGTGGCGTGTGGCGCTCAACGTGATGGCGACGCGAATGGGGATGGTGTGGTGGCAGCTGCTGCTGCTGTTGTTGATGTTGTTGTTGTTGCAGCAGCAGCTGTTGTTGCTGCTGGCGGCGTTCGCGACGTTCGCGGCGACGTTGCTCGCGTGTACGCAGCTGTTGTTGTTGCTGTTGTTGTTGCTGTTGCTGTTGTTGTTGTTGCTGTTGCTGCTGCTGTTGCAGTTGTTGTTGTTGCTGCACTTGCTGCTGCTGCTGTTGCTGCTGGGAGGAGTTGCAGTTGCTTAGATCATCGGTTTGGCATTCGGTTGAGGTGAAAGTGCGCGTTGGTGTTGCATTATTCACGTTGATTACATTGACACTGTTATCAGCACTGTTCACCTTCACATTCACATTTAGATTGACATTATTATTATCATTAATATTATTATTATTGATGCTGCTGCTGTTGGCACTGACGCTGGCACTGTCAATGGCAGCAACAACATGTTGCACATCCACATTTCTATTATTATTATTATTATTTAACTTATTTTGTAAACTTGCACTTAACACTTTGCTTTGTGGCACACAATTATTAATTGCAACAATGCTGTTGTTGTTGCTGTTGTTGTTGCTGGGGGTGTTGCTGCTGTAATTGCAATTTACCACACAAACACCGTTGTTGTTGTTAACGATGCTTGATTCTTGCGTTGTTGCTGTTGTTGTAACTGTTGCTGTTGCCGTTGTGCTTGTGGGCGATGCGACACAAACCTGATTGCCGTTATTAGTACCGTTATTATTGTTGCTGTTGTTGTTGTTGTTCACTTGTATCGTTAGACTTGGCTGACGCTGACAGGACTTTGTTGCTGCTGGCAAAATTGCAATGTTGCTGATGCTAATGCTTTTGGCATTGTTGTTGTCGCTGTCATTGCTGTGGCTAGCTTTAAGAAACACGCTGCTGCTGCTGCTGACGCCGCTGCTGCCTACTGATGTTGCTGCAGTCTGTGTTGCTGCTGTTGCTGTTGCTAGCGGCAACGGCAACTCTGCAGCCACATTTAAACGCATTGTATCGATATTGATATCGATATCACTATCGTTATCGTTATCGCTATCGTTTTGCGACTGACTCAAGCGATGCTCAATAAGACTTTCACTCGCGCGAAATTCGGCATACAAACGTTCGAGTTCTGCCAAACATTTGTTGGGCCGCAGCGCGTCGCTGCTGCTGTTGTTGTTGTTGGCGCTGCTGCTACACGAATTGTAGTTGTAGCGCCCCCGCGACAACCACGACGACAGCGAATTGTTATTGTTGTTGTGTGTGTAGTAAATGCTGCTGCTGCTACTGCCGCTGCTGCTGCTCGCATCTGTTGTGCACGCGACGAACGAACTCGATAGACTGATCGCTGCTGCGGCCGCTGCTGCTGAGCGGCGCTTACTTGAACAACCACTGCTCGCTCGCTCTGCTGTTCGCTCTGCTTCGCTCTCTGCTGCTCTCTCAGCTGCTGTCGTGTGCTCTCTGGCACAGTGACTGCGACTGCGACTGTGACTGCGACTGAGTGTGCAATTGAGTGCTGCTGCTGCTGCTGATGCAGCACAGGAAACAGGTTGATTGACCTGCGCTGCAACTGCAACTGCAACTGCGACTGCGACAGAGCCTGTTTCCTCGTTGATTATTGTTGCCATTTCTACTTGCTCAGCGTCAACGTCAGCGTCAACGTTGTCGTTGTCGTTGTTGTCTTTGTCTTTGTCGCTGTTTTCATTGATAATGCAATTCGCATTGCTGTCGCTTTGATTCTCTGCACTTTGTTGTGATCTTGTCTTCGCTGTTGCCGTTGTTTCTGTTTCTGTGTCGTTTATTGCTGGCGTGAATAATGCGCACTTCTGCAAAAAACAAGCAAAAAAAAGAGAGAAAGAGAGAGATGAAAATAACGTCAAGTTTGCATTAACACAAATGACAAGATTTAAGTTTCAAGCGCTAATTAATGTTAATTGTGGGGGGATTAGGGACTAGCCACTGGCCAAAAAAGGTGACAGCAGCCGCCACACAGGCTAAGACTCAACTAACGGTACCCAAGGATATGGCAGGACATAAATGTGCGCTTAATTGAATTAATTAAGCCAAAGCATAAACATAAAATCGTCACAAGTAATTGTTGTTGCTGCTGCTGCTGCTGCCGCTGCTGTTGTTGTTGTTTTGGGTTCTCTGCCTGGCGTCTGCATGTTTGCTGATAAAGTTATTGCTCTTGTTGCTGTGGCTGCATGACTTACTCTCCCTATCTCCCTCTCATTCTTTAATTCCACACAGGCGAGTGCTTTTGTGTTAGAGAGGAGCGCGTGACGTGAGATACAACGTGACCCCGCGTATGCCCTTTAACTGCATTCTAAGATAAGAATATTTATTGAATACGACTCTTGTTTTATTTCTTAAACAATCTTCAAGTTCAGAAATGATAGAGTTTTTTTAGTTCGAATGGAGCTCAAAAAACATCGTGACCCCGCTTATGCTCAAAAGCTTTTTGCGCTTTTACTGTATTTTAAGGTATTGAAAGGCTGAAAACTATTCTTGATTTAATACTTGAACAGTCTAAAAGTTCAGAAATTGTGCGGTTAGCAACAAAATTATAAAAGTTCTGTATTAGAGATGAGCACGAAAAACATTGTGACCCCGCTTATGGTAAAAAGCTTTCTAACCTTTAACTGCATAACAATAGATCGAAAAATTATACTTGATTTAATTGTAGAACAATCCAAAAATTCAAAACAAACCGTTAGATAAATAGATAAAAGCTTTTAATTATGTGGAACATAAATTTAATTATTATTTTGACTGCCTTTGGGCATCATCGCTAATCTGTACGCAGCAGCAAACCCCAACGAACCCAATTTCATTTCCCCCCTCCGCCAATCTCCGCCAAATCCTCTGCCACATGATGTGGGCTCTATTTGTGTGCGTGTGCATGTGTGTGTGTGTGGGTTCTAATTATGTTACGCTGGGTTACTTGCATTAATTACGTCACAGAAATATAATGTGATTTACTGTTAGCTCAACTCTTGCTGCTTCTGTTGTTGTTGTTGCCTGACTTATTGTTCTAGTTGCCCTGGTGTCGGCTTTGTCATTGTTATTGTTGTTGTTGTTCTTGCTGCTGTGCACTCTTGTGCAATGTGACTGCGATTGCTACTGATTGTTGCCGCTAGCTGCAATCATGTAGGACCCCGCCCCAAAATGCCCCCAATCTCCAAAAACTAACGGTGCAAGTTTCAAAAAAATGTTAGCAGCTTCATAATAAATGACTTTTTTAAGTCATGAGCTAATTTCTGTGCATTGTACATGGTATTTATAAAGGTTGTTTTTTGGGTATTTGGGGAGCAGCTTTAATAATAAAGGGCAATTGTTTGGGGGATTAATTAAATTCTGTTGCATAATTATTTTCTAATTGAAAGTTGTTTATATCATATGTCTGAAACAGGTTTTATAGCGACTAGCAAATATTGCGATTTTATAACAAAATTGAGAACCGGAATATGCCGCAATATTGGCACTGCTAAAAACCCCTTATCTGTCGATTGCAACCCCTAAAGACCCTCACCCTCTCAACCGCGTCAACCCTACACTATTCAGTTATTTGGTATATGGACAGAAGGCATATGGCACACATATGTATTATTTATTTAAATACATTTACAGTTTAGTTTCGTCTTTGTTCTTTGTTCATTGCTTTGTGGTCAATTTTCCATTTCGCTGACACAAGCTTTGCAGTTTCATGCTCCCAGCTAAAATATACTCTGTTTCTCTGTAATAATTTTGCTATTTTTAACATATCTTCAATAACTTCTTTAACATATGATAACGTCTATATTCTGAATATAAAATTTACCGAATTTAACTTCAATTTTTTTTTCCTGATTTGCGGTGTCATTGGTAAAAATGATTGCAAGTTTTCATTGCTTAAGTTGCTGTTGCTTAAGTTTGCATAGTATCGAAAATAATTGAGTTTACATGAAATCAATATGCTCTCATTCTCCTTGGGGAGCAGAGTAGGATTATGATAGGGGGCATAGAAATAAATTTAAATGCATATTTACGAGTATTTTGTAATCACTCGTCCCAGTGGCAACATAACGGCGGGACCCTCTACGCTTATTCCGCACTCGGTACGCGGTACTTTCACCCCGCATCCCGCACCCTGCACTATGCTTAAAACGATACCGATACCAATTACGATGGCAATGTCGATGCTGATGCTAGGCGACATCTGGCGCAGCTCTCTTATCGAACTCGCGGACGGCACTCAAGGGCCTAAGTGAAGCATTAGCTCTTATCGCATGGAGAAGCTGTCAATTGGGGGTCGATAAGGGTAACCCCCCCTTGCACACTCTGCCCCTCTTTCACTTAAACAGCCTTGACATCAAATTTGATGGCGCCACATTTGACGTCTAAGTGCGCATAGTATTTGGGGTTGTTGCGCCACAAAAGGTGACAATTTTATGAGGCGCCTACAGTAGACACTAGGTGTGGGCATAAAGTAGTAGACACTAGGTATGGGCATAAATCGTATAACAGGCATCGACATATTTAATGGTAAAAGCCATGCCCAACAGCTGCATAGATAATACTAAAATTTAGAAATTTGTTAAACCTCCTTTTCTGATATTTAATTAAAAACAAGAAAGAAATATTATCTTCGGCGTGAGGTAGATATATACCCTGGCAGCAAAGATTTGCATTAGAACACTTATTTTTCAACGGATTGTTTCTATGGCAGCTATATGATATGGTGATCCGATTTTGATAAAATTTGGTCAACACGTTTAGACCGTGCTTTAATTTAGATATTTTGAGTTTGGTCTAGATATGTTGAAAAAAACAAAAAAGTTTTTCATACAGAAACTTATTTTCAACCGATCGATCCTATCACAGCTATAAGATAAAGTGGTCCGATTTAGATGAAATGTTGTCATCATGTAAAAACTGTCTTTAAACATAGGTTTAGTGAGTTTGGTTGAGTTATCACGAATTTCACTTGTGACAAGATTTGAATTCGCTTGACTTGATATTGTTTTAGGATAGGATTCAGGATTTGAAAAATCTATTGTATATATTGAGATTATTACTTTAGTAAAGAAAACTATTTCTGTGATAAGAAATGGTTTATTTGTAAAGTACTTAATCGAATTGAATCAACTTAATGATTTCGAAAGAATTTGATCATTTCCAGAGATATGATATGAATTTTTTAGTAAATTCTAAATTTTGCTATATATTTTAGATCTTCAACTCAGTTATTTTTATAAAACGATGGTTGTTAACTCCTGACTTACCTGCGATATGTAGTCATCCGTAAAGGAGCGCATCAGACGGTCAGCGGGAACATTTGCCGTTAGTTGAACTTGGTCATCATTATGATCATTGACATTGCGATCATTATCATCATCATTATGATCATGTTCTGTTGCTTTAATTTTAGTTTTAGCTGGGGATCGTTGCGATCTATCACATTGTAGATTGTTCGGCTGGACGCGAGCCAAGCTCGCCCTGGTTGCGCCCACGCTGGAGGCCTTGTCCTGCTCGTAGAGGGACTCATACGAGGGTGGCTCCTTGATGGCCGTTACCGCCGAGGAACACCATTGGGTGAGTGTGTGTGCCGGACTGCCGTAGTAGGAGGGATACGAGTAGCGATTCCTCTGGCCAACAACTGATCCGCCCGTGCGTCCGCTCATTTTCGCCGCCGCCGCAAAGGCGCATGCACTTAAACTAAAATTTTGAAAAGGCACGGGATGAGCTGCTCTAGCTGTGGCAGGTGGTGTTGCTGGCATTGGTGATGTTAGTGGTGCTAGTGGTACTAGTGGTGCTAATGCTAGATGGCTCAAGGCAGTGCTGTTGCTGGTCTCGTAGCAGCTATGCGATTTGCGCAGCTTACGATTGAGCCGCTCATCGTCATCGTCCTCCTCCGAGGAGCTGGGCATGAGCATGGTGCGCTCGTAGGGCGTCCAGAGCATTGAGGAGAGCGCCTCCTCAACGTCCGGTGGCCGATGCTGGCGATTCGAGGGCGTTGCCAATGCCATTGCTCCATGGCTGGGCGTGTTGCGTTCCGACAAGGACATGTCTGCTGTCTGGACATTGCTCACTCCTTACGCTCCTGGCTGAGGTCTTCGGAGGCGTCGTATTCTGGCAGATGGCAGCATGCTGAGCGGCCGGCCCCCACACACACTGAAAGAAAATAGAACAGTTTCAAAAAATTGTTATTTCAAATCGTTGTTGTTTCATGTTTCCCCCTCAGATAAACTTTTAACTAAGCGAATGCCTGACAAATTAAACGCTTAGAAAATGGTCTACAATTTTCTGGGGAACTATAGCAAAGTTTAGCCCCGAAGCTGGAGCCCTTTTATTTTCCAATTTGATAAATTGCGATTAAAGCATTTAAAATGCCAGCAAAAAGAAGCGAAAGCAAGTCAGAATCTTTCGAAGTGTAGAGTGCTCGACTGAAAGATGCCCTGTTATTATTCTATTTGAGATACTTCCCACTATTAATACTATCGAGATATATTCAAAATTGAAAAAGTTAACATGTGTTAAAACTCCCCAACAATGTGAGCTTTATCGATACTATCGATAACATTAAAGGAGCTACTCATATTTGCTTTTCAAAATCGTTTCATATCCGATTGTAAAGTAAAGTGAATTCCCAATTTAATATTCTGAATATTACAATTTGTTTTGAGAAGAGATGTATTTTAGATTTCAAAATTTTTGGATGTACATTAATATGTTTTGGAAAAAATGGAAAACCAAATTTTAGTGATTTTAGTTCTTATACTATCTGAGATCGAAAGTCGAGAGAGAAAAGGTTTTCTTCTTGGACATACATTTCCATTACTACATCATTCCCCATTAATGCATTTTAATAGATATACGGTATATTTAAAAAAAATGAAAACCGAAACGTAACGAAACGAAATACGCCACCAGACATGAAAAACAAGCTTCCGTTTTGTGGGGAAAATATATGCAGAAAAGTTTGCGACGCAAAACTTTTTGGCAGCCTCTTTTGCCCGAAGGGGAGTGGCCCCGCTGTTAGAAAAAACTTTCAGACCACACATACACACACACACACACACACACGTCTATAGATAGTTGGTATATAGATGTATATACATATGTATATAGGTTGCAGCATTGGCTGAGACTGCGTCTGATGCTGCTGCTGCTGATTCGGTTATTCGCATTAGAAAGACTCACTCAGCCAAGTTTAAAGTTGACTGCCAATTCGGTTTCGGCCCAGAAAATGGCTTAACAGCCAAACATCGGACTAAACGGGGAGACATTGAAAAGGAAATGGCTGCCCATAGACGTCACTTGAAGCCGTTGGGTGCCGTTATAGCTCCTATTGTTGTTGCTCTTGTTGTTCTTGTTGCTTAACATTCCTGCAGCAGCATTGACTGCACACAAATTGAACACATGCAACGTTTATGCGTGGCATATCATGATAAATTAAGGATTCTTATAATGCTTTTTTGTTGAATTTAGATGATCCACATTGCGATTAAGGTTCAGTTTAATTTTTCTTTATTCACAAAAACATACATAAAAGCAAGCGGTGCTTATGGTTGGGAAATGATGATAAGTTGAAGATCATGATATTTAACTTGAATATCTCACACGCAGATATTCCGAGCAGACATTTACTTGAGCATTGTTCGACATTGTTAAACTGACACATTAATGTCCCAAATACATTTATTGGCAAATCAGCGCAAATTTAACAGAAATATACAAAATGTTTTTTAAAAAATAGACGTTTGTTTACAAGTTTATATTTTTTAGAATTGATAAAAAAAAAGAATATTTAAGAATCTGTTTTTAATTTAGGGTCACAAATATCTTTAGAAAATAAATTTCTTATCTAGAGAAAAAAGTTCAATTTTTTTAAGAAACTATTCTCTTCTGTTCATGTAAAACTGCCCTAGTTTCAAAAAAGAAGAAAAAATACCATTATTAATAAGGACTATTTTTTTTAAATTTAAGAAATTTTGTTGCAAAACTTAGTGCGTTCTACCGTGAATTTTTAGAAAATAAAACCCTAGATTCTAGAAAAAAATCTCTTAAATGTAAAGAGATGTGCCCTTGGCCTCTTTTTTAAGACGATTTTTTTATTTCAAGGGCGATTTACAATGTTTTTTTTTAAGACTTAGTAAATATAAAATTAGCATTCATTTTTGATAAAAGAGCTCACATAACGTTGAAACTAACTCTTAAAGAATACGAAAACTTAAAAATAAAAGTGTTACTAAGTTAAATTATTTTCTTATCTAAAATATTTTCAAATACAACGACTGTGGCTTACTTTAACGCTTATTACGTTAACGTTAAGCGCATAAACCCACAAACTAGTAACCCATACAGAGACCACATACAACAATATTCTCTCTCTCTCTCTCTCTCTATATATATATATCTCTCTGAATGTCCCTCTGTCCATCTGTCTCTGCTGTGTTGTGTTGGCTGCCATTGAAGCTGAAGTTTTATGTGTTGCATATCCGAAGGCGCTTTGCTGTTCTAATTTCTTCTTCTTATTCGAGTTGGCTACTACTTCTTTTTATACTCTTTTTTTTTCTTTGCCATTTTTCTTGATATTTTCATTTTTGTTTCTTTTTTTTTTTTAGTTTGGGCCAGCATTGAAGCCGATGTTTTTGTTATGCTTAAATAAAGATTTGTGTTAGTGTGTTTTATGCTTTGGCACTACAATTGTTGTTGGTGTTGTTGCTTTTATTGTTGTTGTTTTTTATTGTTGCTGTAATTGTTGTATGCGGCGCACTTTCCTTGTGTTTGTTCAGCAGCAAGTTTATGTGTGCATTTCTGGCCTTCATTGTTGTCAGTCCCATTGTTGTTCGCTTTTGGCCAAAATGAAGAAAAGTGCTAGGCCAAAAGCCAGCACAAAAGGCGGCCACGTTGAAAGCCAGCACACAAATTAATATGTGCAACAATTGAGACTGTATGTGTGAGAGTGTGTCTGTGTGTGTGTGTGTGTTAGCCTTGTTATATGCATGTTACCTACTTTTGTGAGCTTTTAATTAACAACAAGTTTGCGCCTTGCACACACACTCAACAAAGCAAACCAAAGCAACCAAAGCAAAAAAAGCAAAAGCCTTGAAATTTTCACATAGACCTTGTATGCGGCTTTTCCTTTTGTGTTTTATTTATATGAAAATTATTATTAAAAAGTGCTTTGAATATTGCATTATGAAATGATGCCTAGGTTTAGCCCGAGCTTATGTACAGATTATGTGTCTAAATCCCCCTTTTTCAGCTGGATTACGCAATGCGTGTGTCAAGCACTGATATATGTAAATTTAATAAAAACAAAAGCTTTTTTTTTTGGCTGACACAGATGCTAAATACACTGACAAAAAAGTTGATCAAACATTAAAGAAAACTATGTCTTAAGATATGGTGTTTCAATTTTCCTCAAATTTGACTAGCTGATAAACAAAAAACTGCTGTAAGAGTATAAAAATTCTAGTTGAACATTTTATACAGTTTTAAAAGGTGAATACTTAAGAAGAAGCAAACACAGAACTCAAGTACTTAATATAATTATAAAGTTTTACAAAATACAACCAGAAGAAACTCTGAAAGATAGCGCTAAATCACTTAATGCTCTGGGGATCATTATATTTATTACAATTTTGCCTAATTGCAGCTCACAATTCATAAGTCTGTCAACAAAATTGGAGCACATTTTAAAGACATTTCTTATAAGAGACAAAAATTCGAAGAATTTATGAGGAAAAACTTCAACGCCAGCAAAGTGAAATTAATGCTGTAAATCATAAAAGCAAATAAATATAAATGCAAAGGAAAATAAAAGGAAAAACGTACAAGAAAATCAAATACAATTATTTTGTGCAAAGTTCTTTGCGACAAACGGAAAATTTGTTGTTGTGTAAAAAAAACTTGGGTGCAAAGTGAAAATGTCACGCAAATGAGCAAAAATTGTTGTTGTTGTTGTTATTGTTGTTAAGCATCGCAGCAAATTCAATGAAAATTATTTACGCAAATAATTTCTGAGTATTTTATATATATTCCTTTCTATTTCGTATTTGTATTTACAAATTTTATATTTTTATTTGCCTAGACGTGCGTCTGTCAATCAAGCTGCAAAGTGCACAGATCGGTGGGGGGTGGTGTCCAGGAAAATAAACTTTTTGTCCCGCTAGGGAATTGTGGAACGCAAAAAGTTGTTGGCAGGCGTTGCCATTGACAGCGTTTGTGCCACACAGCCAAAGGAGCAGAGTTAGAGGCAAACAGAGGCAATTTGCTGCCAGTATGTTTGTAATGCAAACAAACTTTATCTAATTAAAGGAACACGTGTTACAGACACGCCCCCATTCCAGCTAACACACACACACACACACAAATTGTAGATATACCCCTATTCTCAATGCTGGAATCTTCAATCTACTCAACATCAACATCGACATCAACATCTTCATCTTGTGAGCTGCTTTGCATTGATGACACACTCGAAATGCCTTTTGATGTCCTTTGCTCCTGCTGCTGATGCTGCTGCTCCTTGAATTTGCATTTGCCGATTCAAATATATTCGCATGCCAGCTTCCGCTTTATACCCGTTTCCGCTTCCCCTCTCTCTCTCTCTCTCTCTCTCTCTATCTCTCACTCCTTTCTAAGCCCCTAGGCCTGTCGTCTATCGTTTCTAGTCTCTAGTTGCCTGTCAACGTCAAAAGTCTGAGGCTGAGTCTGAGTTTGTAACTGTGACTAAGGCTGAGGCTGAGTCTCTGTGCCTGTCGAGTGCCTTTTGAGTTGTTTGTCAATATGTAGACCATTATTCAATCAATATATTGACACACATTTCATTTTATCCCCCTACCAACCTCCCACACCAATCCAACACCCCTCTGGCAGCCAAGTGACGCTCCTGCTACACTCCAGAAAAGCGGGCCAAGTGCTAATCGCAAACAAAGTAGTTTTTGCCTGAGTTCCATTTCGATTTCATTTGACGACTTCATCTCCCCCCTTTCATTGATGCCTCGAGGCTGTTTGGGCTACGTCTTCGATTGATTCCAAGGACTCCAGCGCCTTTATACTACTTTGACATACTTCCATGGCTTTAGGGCCCCAGGGACGTTCATTTCCGCTTAACTATTGTGCGTGGGGGGCAGGGTGTGGGGGCGTCTATGCCTTGTTGTTGCTGGGAAGCCCCTTAAATTGAATTTGAAGCCCTCTTTTATTTGCACATGCGTCGGCTTTTATTTTCTTTTACTTTTTTTTCAGCTGCTTCTCAATTTTGCTTTCTTTTCGTTTCGTGTTTTTTAATTTAATTCTACGCTTTTTGCCTGGGCACTTGAAAACTTTTTGTGCTGTTTTTTGGTGTAACTAATACCAAGAGCTTGGAAAAGTAGGCAACGCTTTTTCAAGCCAGAAGTCAATCGAAAAATCAACATTGGCCATGGCAACATCAACGTCAACGTCAACGGCAAAGACAGAAGCATCATCAGCTTCATCAGCCAAATCGGTTAAGCCATTTAGGCTTTGTTTACATGCGAGCACATCTTTTGAGCCAAAGTCCTGAATCTAATAGAATACTGTCTAACTGTAACCAGCAATAGATAGACACTTTTCTATTCTCATTGAGCTGTTTAGATTTTAAAATAAAGATGAGTGTGCTTTTATACAGATGTTTGAAAGAAGCTGAGAAAATTACTTTAAATATGCGATTGCATGAAAAGGTTTTGGGTTTTGAAGGCAGTTGTAGATATAATTTCAGCTTTTCTGTTTCTGAATTTAATCCAATCAGATAAAATCGAATTTGTATCTGTTTCCAAATCCAAAAAGAAAATTAAGGTTCTGGTTTAAAAGTTTTTGTGCTAGTGGATTGAAGAAGAATAGCATTCAAAACTGTGTCCATTACCGTTTCCGATCAAAACATTAGAAATTGGAATAACAAGTGTTCTGAATTCCGAACATTTATGAGAAAGTTTGGTTTAAAAAGATGTGGTTTTAAGAATAAGTGGAATGAGCAATATTAGAGCTTATCTTTATCAAGAAAGAAATTTTATCTTCGGCGTGGCGAAGATATGTGCATACCCTTGCATACAATTTTTTTATAAGAAAACTTAATTTTCAACAGATTGTGGCATTATGGCAGCTATAACATATACTCGGCCAATCTAAGAAAAAAAAAGCGGTTAACATTGAAATAACATCCTAAAATACAGAATAGGTAAGTTTGGTTAATACAATTAAGAAAAAAAAACTTTTCATATAAAAACTTTTTTTTCACTCAAAAACATATTTTTCAATCGATTGTTCATATGACAGCTATAAGATGAAGTAGTCCGATTGTGATGCAATTTGGTCAACAAGTAAACTGTCTTTAATCTTTAATAATGTGAGTTTGGTTAAGTTATCTTGAAAAACAAAATAGTTTTTCTGAGCCGTCTCCTTCAGTGCGTTACACATTTCGTGACAAAATTATAATACGCTCTGCAAGGGTATAACAATTTATAACAACTGCTATTTCTTTCGAAAACAGAATCATAAAAACGAAATCGATTCGGAATGAAAAGTTGTCGAAAATGAGAACATCCATGATTAAGCGTCAACGATTTAAAAGAACAAAGTAGTTTAAAATGATACAAAATATCGTTAAAGCTATATTAGCACATGTTAAGCGTTTGAAAACATAAAGATAAAATTGAGCAAGTATCAAAATTAAATTCATCTAGTTCATCATCACGTTTAAGCGTTCCATGCACATGGTGTAAACAGCATGGGAGCCAATCAGATTACGATCTCGCAAGGCAATCTGGCAGTCCTTCAGCGTAATCACAGTACGTTCGCAGGCAGAAGGATTGGTCGTTGTATCGTCCACATCATAGAAAAAGTTGCCATCGCCGCTAGTTTGAAATTGCTTACGTTTCTTGATAATGGCTGAGATAAGATCCTTGAGCAGCACCCGCACACCCATGGCCACATACTCAGCGACGTTGTCATCGACGGAGACGAGGCCAATATCCCAGGCGCCAAGTAAAAAGCGTCCCATTATAAAACCAGCATCGGGCAAAAACAATTGCTGTGCGCAATCTTGTAAAGCGGGCCGCAATTGTTGTCGTCGTCCTTTTGGTTGCAATCTCAGATCGCCTAGTAGCTCGCGTGTCAGCTGCACATCCTCCTCCTTGACAAGTTGTAGCACATCGCAGAGATCTAAGCATTTATTTTTCACAACCTTGCGCGCATTCAGTTGGCGATGACGAATTCTTCTGCCAGCGGCTACGCTGCGGCGAGCTGTCTGCAATACAGTTGTTTCTTGTAGCGCAAACCCATCGAATTTATTGAGCATTGCCACCAGCATCTGATTGTGCAGCAGAGCTTGATTGGGGTTCAATATTTTGCGAACTTCGCTGTCAAATTGTTCTTTGGTCCAACACTGGCGAAACCAATTCTTCATAATTTCTTTGTAACGTTCCCAGCTGTCGCCGAGCGCCGCAGCTAGCTCATCCTTCGCTACAATCACTTTTTCCGTAAGCTTAGACATTTTCAGAAACACTTTGAAATAATTTCAACAAATTTGTTTGCTTTGCGTTTATCGAGTTGCTATCGATTAATGTCTATCAAGCCATATGGTCACCCAATTTGCATACAATGAACAGCATACTCTGCACAACAACTAGCCTAAAGAAACCACTAAATTGATAAACAAATAACAGTCAAAAAACTTATGTTAATAACTATGCTTACACACAGAAAATAACAAATTTTTTGTTTTGAAATAGTTTAGGTTACAGCTATCAAACTGCTATCGATTAATGCATAACAAGCAACTACAGTTTATGGTCACACTTCACAATTAACAGCGTACTCTGCACAACGATAAGCAAAAAACACATGACTAAAATGGATAGTTGAAATTGTAATCTGCCTATGGTATTTTTGGTACATATCAACTTGTATGCCAAGTTAAGATGCGCTTAAAACTGGTAAAAAAAAATGACGGACAGAAAGAAAGACTGTCATTTTGAAAAATGAAAAAGTGTTTAATAAGCAAAAAGAAAGGGTGTTCACCTAAGACCCAGGCCTATGCATACGAAAACTGTCGCAGTGTCGCAGCAAAAAAAAGATTGGGAAAGCACGATACAAAATCGATATTGTCTATCGATGTTTGATATATTTCAGTATTTTTGGTGCTTTTTAGAGCCAAAAACAAAAGTAAGTCAAAGTGGGCTTTTTTTTATAAGATAAAGCAGTTTATTTAAGCTTCATTCTTCATGAAATGTGTAACGCTTTGAGGAAGACGTCTCCGAACCCATAAAGTATATATACCCTTGATCAGCATCAACAGCAGAGTCGATGTGAACAAGTCCGTCTGTCTGTCCGTCAAAAGTAAACAAAAAACAGCTGACTATACATATATGCGACGATTTGCGACGTAAAAAGCTGTTCACGTAGTTGGTATCGCACACATGCGATCTGAGACGCTGCGAGGGTTAGCTGAACACCCTAATTGTATGTGTTCCAAAAACCAAAGCTGTATCTTCAAAATTTTGGGTTTGGAAGAGCGTATTGTAGCATTGCATTCAATTTGCGGGGGTGCTGGGAGGTGCATACGATACTTGAAACTTAATCTGAGTGTACTATACTATACAGGAACTTTTATGCCAAGTTTGGTGTCTCTAGCTCTTACAGGCTTCGAGATCTGTGTGTTCATACAGACAGACGGACATGGCTAATAGAGCCTAGCACAAATGTATTTGTGGTAGGCTCTAATGGCTATATGGCTTCGGCTGTTGATGCTGATCAAGAATATACATATTCGGAAATGCCTGCTTCTGCCTGTTCATACATTTGCAGTTGTTTATAGCTCCCTTTTTTCATTTTTACTGGGAACAGGGAGTAAAAAGGGTACTTAAATTAACTATTATACGACTTCATTTTAAATTTTATGCAAGCGTAAGAATTTGTTTATTATGTTTTAGGCAATAAAACCATGTGACTTTTAACACCAACATTTTAAGACTCAAAAACTTGACAACTGACCTGTTAATGTCAATATAAGTAAAACATTTCCTTAGTTGTATTTGAACTTAGAACTTGCTACAATTAATGTTAAATAGTTAGAAAAATAGAGCAAAGGAATATAATTATTATAATAAAATGCATATATGAATATACAAGTATTTCACTTAAATTGATTCTACATTAATCGTTTACAATAAAAACTATCAATTCAGTTCTGGTTTACAATTTCGTCAAGTTTTTTGGGAAGTGAATTTGCTCTAAATGTTGCCATTTAACTTCAAACAGATTTTGATTGAATTCACATGCACTTGATTAAGAAATGAATTTACTTGTCAATAAAATATAACTCAACTCCCTATCTCAATGGAAAGAATGAAAATTTGAATATTAAAGGCTAATTAAATTGGGCAAAAAAAAGAATGAAAGAGCAAACCGAAACAAGTATTCTTCAGAAGCCAAATTAGCCATGCAAATAAAATATTTCTTACTGTGGCTTTGATTCAATCATTTAGTTTGCAAAAGTAATGTGTCTAAATGAAATGAAATGAACAGCTCAATTTTGTAATATGCTAAGTAAAAGTGCCTCATTTGCTTCAAATGCAAAACGAAACAGCTGCCAAACAAACTCGTGAAACTCAAGTGCAATATTTAATTAAAGTTTTAGCAGGCAGTCGTGTTGTTGTCGTTGATGGCTCCCCAAAAACACTGACTTCAATTAACCAACTATAAACAAGCTGTTAACAGGCAAGGCGCAACTGGAAACTGGCAAACTGGCAACTGGCAAAGCAGAATGTGGCAAGTGGAAACAGAGTTAAGTGGTGCATCTGCTGCAACTTACCTTAGAATGCAGTCCTGGAGTCCGTAGAGTGGAGAAGGACTTTAAAGCAGCTTTTACTTGAACGGAACTTTGTTATTGTTCTGTCTTTCTATTCCTCTCTCTCTCTTTCTCTCTCTCTCTCTTTCAGTCAACTTTCACTGATGCGGCGGCTGCAGTTGCAGCTGCCGCAGCTGCCCCCTTTCAAAAGGTGCAGAGAGGCGTTTTGCTTAATTATGCTAAAAGCAGGCAACAACTTTTGCAGCTGCGTGCCAAGCTAGAAAAATTTATATTTGCACAGCAGCAGGACGAGGCTAGAGTGAAACAAGGACGAGGCCGCAATGGGACTAGTACGTTGTCAATGTCAAAGCCATTAAGTGTGGCAAGAGGCAAACACACGCGTTAAGGATAGAAGCCGGTTGTGGCTTGTTGCTGCTGCTGCTGTTAGTGTTGCTGCTGTTGCTGCAGCTGCAACTGTTGTTGCTGTGGCTGTTGTAGTTCACTTTTTACACGCACACTTACACACACACTGAAACGTAACACACAACATGTTGATGGCTTATGCGTCGTATGCGTAATGTCACAATTAACACGCCAATTGTGGCAACAAAACTTTCGCAATATTTCGAATATATTTGGTTTGAAATGATTTCAGAGTCTCGCGTAGTTCAACGTGCAACGCGTACAAACTGACTGAATGCAAAAACCTTAACCAACTGCCAACTGCGAACTTGGCTTGAATGGAAAGCGCGAAAAACTCAACAAATTTTTGGTGAGTCGGCGCAGTGTGTTGCACGTGCAACGGCGGCAACTTCCAGTCCAAAGTTTCAAAGCGTGTGTGTGTGTAGGTGTGTTTGGCCAAATGTTTGTTTACATTTTGCAAAGGAGCAGCAGTTTTGAAAAGGGGGAAAGGGGAAAAGGGGCAGCAGCTGGGGCCATCAATATTGTTTTGCCTACTTTTGAGCATGTGAGTTGTGAATTGTGAGTTGTGAGCTGCGTTCAATTGTGACTTGCAATCTGTGGCAAAGTTAGGTGTATCGAGTATTGAAATACATAAAAGTCAACATCATTTGAGCTTTTGCTTGGACTGCTGGTTCAGTTTTGGCCACATTTCTCCATCCTGCACCCGTTTAGCTGGCAAATTGAGCAACAAGCTTCTCAGAAATACGTGCAGAATATTAAACAGACACAAGGAGATAGCAGCTACAGCAGCAGCTGCTGTTGCTGTTGCAAGTGCCAAGTTGCAACTCTTGAGCCTGCACTCAAAATTTCTATAGAGGCTATGGGGCACATGCCTCATACATATTTATTGAGTTCTCAGGGCGTTGCGTTGCCATGAATATTCTCACTAATTTGCTGTCAATTGAATTTGACTTTGCATATTGCCTAACACATTTTCAACCTGAACTTCAATTCTGGACAAAAGTCACAAAAAGTTGAAACTCGACTGAAAACTGATTTACCACAAAAAATTCAAAAAGTTTTTAAAGCTTTTTCAATTATATTAAATAAGATTGAGTAAAGATTGAACAAAAACTACTTTATATTAATTTAAACTCTTACTGATATAAAATCGTTTAGCTTTTTATAAGAAAGTTGATATGTAAGTTGAATATATTAGGGTTGAATATGTGTCATATGTGTGCCCGACTACGAGTCTCCCTGCTCCCAATCTGTACTTTAAGCAGTTCAGCGGCAGCACAAGCAACGGCGTACTTAACGTGTCCAGTGCCTGTCAAACTGTAGCTCCTGCCTGCTGAGACGGGGGTAAGATCTTTGGTGTTTGTTATTCGATCTTAATGAAATCTACGCAGCTGCTAAACATTGATACAACATATATGTGTACCAAAAATCAAAGCTTTATATTTCCAATTGTGGCTGTTTTTTTCGATATGCCATCGTGCATCCAAAATTTGAAATAAACTTGATCTGCGTATGGTATACAGGAAGCTGCATGCCAAGTTTGGTGTCTCTAGCTCGTATAGTCTCTGAGATCTGTGTGTTCATACAGACAGACAGACGGACATACAGACGGACTGTTGATCCTGATCAAGAATATATATAGTTTATATAGTCGGAAATGCCTCTTTCTGCCTGTTACATACATGTGCAGTACTTTATAGCTCCCTTTTTCCCATTTTTAATGGGAACAGGGAGTAAAAAGTATTGCTATAAAACTTGTTGGGCAGACTCGTGAAATATAGTTAAATATATTTCATTTTTAAAAACTAGTTCAATTCCATTTTGAAGAAAGCACCATAATGCAAACATTTGTTGAGCTATGATAATCAGTTTGTTATGTTGTCTATTTCTATATATTTTAAATTTATTTATGATAAAATAATACGTTTCAAAACAAGTGGATTGCAGTTAAAAAGTGTATCAAAATATAATCATGTTAAAAATGGGCGCTTAGACAAGGAAAGTTGATATACCGGCTAATGGCACATAGTTGAAAATAATTCAAAAGTGCTCACCTCTTACAGTCGCACCTTGCACATTATTTAACACACACACACACACATCTCTCTATATATATATATATATATATATACTTACATTTACCCTCACTTTAATTGCAGTTGTTAAACAAATTGAAGCTGAGCTGAGCAGAGTCGGCACAGCAAATTTTTATTGGCAAAACTTTTTTAATTATCATTAATGAACATGAAGTGCGCTCTGTGTATGGCATGTGCTGACCAAAAGAAGCAGCAACAACAACAACAATAACAACAACAACAACAATAACTTTCGCATTGCAATTATTTTAATGTTCAATGATGTTGCAGCTTGGCAGCCATCGCAATGATTTATTGCCTGGGACCTCTCCGAAGTTCATAGTTTGAGTTTGGCTTTAGCTTTAGGTTTGGGTTTTGAATTTGGTTTTTGGGTTTGAGTTTGGAGTTTGGGTTGAAGTCACGCCATTCATTGTGTGAAAGTTGGCAGCACTGGCAATTAGAGAGTTCAAGGGTTAAGGGGGTATCCGACTCAAGCTTATAGTCCAAGAAACATCATTTACGAGTATGTCTAATGTCTAGAGAAGTACTTACTTACGTCTAAGTTTTATGCGATTTGGCATGAGAGATTTGAACAAGAATTTTATAAAAACTGTGTGTTTTGTAATAAGAGTAAAGTGATTAAATATTTAATTTGTTAAGTGAGGTATGAAGTGTAATTAGTGCAAACACTTGTCTCTAGATTGAATGGTGGATGGGGCTAATTACTCAGGAGGCTTTGAACTTCCTCCCACACATCCTGTGTTTCTTTATGCCCCCACAATTATCGGTTTACACTGCAGAACAATAAATAATCGAGCTAAAGCAATTTTGCCATAATTTATGCTCACTTCAAAACAATTTTGCGGAACAGGCTCCAATACCCCAAATTCAAATGCATAAAACACATCGATAACATATAATTTTAATATAAAACCTAAGCGAGGGCAAACAAGCAAACAAACACGCATGAATACCTATTCAATATATACACACACACACAGACACAGTGTGCTATCTATAAATGCCACACAATTGCAGCGCACTTGCCGCAAAAATCCATTTCCATTTCGTTTTTACAACCCTGAACCAGAAACAGAAACAGGCCGCAACCCTGAACATGGCGCCCGAGCAGGGACCAGGACTGCCGGTACCTTTATTGAGACCCCGAGCATTTATGACATATGCGACCCACACACACACACACACACGCACAGTGCATGTTTTCATAGACAGAGCTAGGGTGGACAACTGGGCGCCCATTGAACCCCATTGGCACGCGTTTCCTCCGGCAGTAGAAGAAACGCAAAAAAACTTGGTTTTAAGCGATTTTGCAAGCGTGTGGCAGCCACAACGCCGCCGCCAGGCCAAGTTTTTTGCCTTTGATGGAACGGCATTGTTGCCACGTTGCCACGTTTGCCATGTTGCATGGCAAATGCCTGTATCTGAATCCGTTGCCACGCATCCAGATATATCCACACCTTTCTCATTTCTATACCCTCACCACGGCTCTAGTACTATGAGAAACCATGGCGAATGCTGGAAACTGTTCCGTTGTGGTGTTTGCCCCGGAACGCGTAGGTAAACCGTTGCGACGACGGCAGCCGTAAAATAGAATACGGATATGCGGAAATACGTAAAATAGGTAGAGTGAGCGAGCGCGAGGCATCTGGCAATAGGAGAAAATGAAAGGCAAGAATTGCAATAAAACATAAAAATTGCTGACTTCAATTCGTTTGCCATTTGGGTTTCGTTTTCCCTTTTTTTTTTTCCTCTATCCCTTAAATGTCTGGGGCATTGTGTGGGCCCAAGTGTTTCATGTGTGTGTGTTTTGGCGGTTGTGGGTGATTGTGGGTGGTGTTGTGCGTGCTGCTGTCGGCAGCGCCAGAGCCAAGCTGCGACCGCTTTTCTTCTTTTTTTTTATATATATTTTATTAGGTTTTATTTGATTTACACTTGTTTTGCGCTGAAATGTTCTGCCTTCAAGGTTTCTGTTATACGTGTGTCTTTTTGTGTGTGTGTGTGTGTGTGTGTGTCTTGTTGATGGGCGTGTCTGGGTGGGCGTAAGTGAGCACTTGCTCGCAAGCTGTGAATCAAGTGCAGTACTTAAACAGTTTGACTTGCGACTACAGTGTCACATTACATTGAATATGATCTATGCACTGATGAAAATAGCATTTTGTGACTTAACTAGACTACAACTTGCCTAACTAGAATTCATTTAAATCATCTCATATTTTCGTGCAATGTTTTCCTGTATGATTTTCGAGCAACTGTCAAATATTACATTGTCTTCAATCGAAAAGGCATTACTATGATTACGATTGCTCGAGAAAGAGGTATTGAAACCTATAGTAATCTATGCTCTATGCAAATTACACAATTTTCGTTTATAATTCTCAAACAGTTTAAGTTTCAAATTAGTTAAGTGTCCAAAACTTATGCTTGAATTTTGATAAATGCGTCAACTCATGTATATTATATGTTCCTTAACATTTCAAGTTGAAAGTGTTAATAGGATTTAAGCAGTTTAACATAATTCTTCGTAGTTAAAAACACCTCGTTTGAGGTGACTTTTGTAAATCCTTTAGCAGTTTTTTTTTTGCAATCAGAGGAATTATTGCAGTACGCTGCGCAAAGCTTAAGTACAATTAATTAAGCAGAGAGAGAAAGGGCAAAAGATTTTAATTAAAATTTGTTCCAGGCAGCAAAAGTGTCGCCTGCGCTCTCACTCTCACTCGCTGTCTGACTGTCTCTTTCGCTCTTGCACAGTTGCCGGATCGCACTTTGTTTCATTATTTCATTTTATGCCTGAGTTGCAATTGTAAGGCTTTCAATTTAAGCCGAAAATTGGTAATTGCCAATATTGTGGCTGCTGCAGTTGCAGCAAGAGAGAAGGAGAGAGAGAGAGGGAGAAAGAAGAAGGAGGAGAGAGCTTGTGGCAGCCACAGCAGCAGCAGAGCAGCAGCCAATGGTGCAATATTCAATGAATTAAACTACCAATTATTGGGCAATTTAACTGAAATTGAAAACTCTCGACAGTTCGCTTTGTTTTTCTCTAGGGCTCTGTTTGCACTTTGCATCACCTTGACACACTGCGAACAGATCAAAACTACTTGCTCCACTTTGGCAACCCTTCCCACTCCTACCCATCCCTTCTAAACAGGCGAGATAAGCTTTATTAGTTTATGCACATCAAGCAGGTGCGGATGCGAATGCGAAAGTTGATGCAAATGCGGATAAGAAAGCAAAGTGAAAGCAGCTCATCAAAGCGCTGGCTAAATTCTAAAGCCTTTTAACCCCGAGGCCAACTTTACACAGCACATAGTTTGTTAGCCAAGGTGTTAATGAGTGCGATAAGCTCCAAATTAAAATATACATAATTAAAGATGTTTGCCCATTTGCTTGGACTTTGTACTTCTATATGGCCAAGTAGTGTTTGCTTAGGTTGAGGCCAACGCCCATTGAACAGAAAGAGCAAGACAGAGAGAGGGAGAAAAGGAGACCCTCAAGTGTCAAGCCTGCCATTCAATAACAATAAATTCAGCTAACATATGTTTGTGCTGTGGCCCAAAAGCACAAATGCCCCAGCTTCCCAAATGCCCCAAAGGCAACAAAACAACAAATAACTTACAAGCACAATTTCAACTCTAGTTTTCATTCGAAGACTCAATCGATTGATTCTATATATATATATATGTATTTTAAATCCAAATAACCAGAATCTAATTGAAGCCATATATACATATATACGAGTACAATTGCACCAAAATTTATATTAAATGATTTGATTTACTTTGAACACATTTGAAATAATTTAACAGCTTGTCCAATGACCAAAACTGTGTGTGTTTGTGTTTGCCTTTAAGCTTAATATCACAGCAGCAGCCCTAAAGTCAAAAACAGCTTCACACGCCTTACATTCACACTTACACACTTATACACACACACACACACACACACACTCACACACACAAGACAGGACTCGACGGTATTAAGGTCAAAACTATAAAACATGCAAAACACTGGAGAACAGGCCAAATGGCGAACTGGCGAACAGAACTCTGCTGCAATCCTCGAACCGTTGTCCATCTCACACACAGACTGTGTGTTAGTCAGGTGAGCCAGACGGGCTTCTAAAAATATATATATATATATATACACACAGTAGTAACAAAAAGTATGCACTCAAATTGAGCCATTAAAAATGACAAGTGACCAAGTTAGATGTAAAAGGAAGTAGCCAAAAACAAGCATCGGTAGTAGGGTATATAAGCTACACTGAAAATAATCAATTATGTAAATAAAATATTTATACTTTTAAGATCATGTAACCAATTTTGATTTGCGAACTGACCAACGACTATAGATAACACTTTAAATTTAAATAGCAAGCCTTATATTTCTCTTTTTGCAGAGGGTATTATAATTTTGACACGAATTGTGCAACGCATTAAAGGAGACGTCTCTTAAAAAAAAATTTGTATATTCGTAATTAGCATCAACAGCTGAGTCATGTCCGTCATGCCCATCCGTCCATCTGTCCATCTGCCTGTCTGTCTGTCTGTTTATATGCGTTTTTCAGGACATTGTTCTGAAACTATCCTGATGAAACTTGGCACAGATGCTTCTTCTTTCTGCAGGTAGTAAATAGTTGAATTGGACCACCATAACATATATCTGCCATAGGAGCAATCGGTTGAAAAATAAGTTTTTGTATGAAAAACTTTTGTGTTTTTCAACATAACTCAACCAAACTCACTAAACCTAAGTTTAAGGACAGTTTCTACATGAAGACAACATTTCATCGAAGTGACTTTTCTTTTTAAAGTACAAGATCTTGGGCAGTGGAAAACCATTGAAAGTGGTAGAAAGGACACCACAATGGGCACCGCGATTTGGAAATCCAATTATATCGTCTCTGTTCAAATTGAGCAAGCGCAGATTATCGAAAATATGCAAAATAATTAGTATATTTGTTCAAAATTGGAAAAAAAAAAATCAATATATGGAAAATTGTTAAGATTTAAAGCTTAACTCTTATAAACTATCTGCTTGCCTTATCTATTGAATCACAGGTTGGACCCCATAACAAACTATTGAATGTTGGCACGGACTCATCTGCATCCTAAAATATTTAAGGCGTACAATTATATATTGATCAGATAATCTCTAGTGTTGTACAAAATCTTGGGAAAGGAAATCACCGTGCTGAGGGTACCAAAGGCACCATCGTTCAAATAGTACATTATCCTTTTCAGTTTACCTCTCGAATTGCGTACCTAACGTGCTATGTATCTTCAATACCAAAGTACAGGCAGCAGCAGTAAAAAAGTTTCCTGGTTCGGATATAATTTGAATACGTTCATCTGGAAAATGTGTTTGCAGAGCCATGTTTGCAGTGTCAGCTTTCTGTAGTTGACCAGATTTCCATATTAGACTTGATTATATCTTAAAAACATGTATATGAGTAATACTTTATACTCCGCCTCCAATGTCCAACACTCTCATTTCATGACCCAGAAGATTGCCAACAGTGAATATTTGCTGCGACTTCTCGATGGCACGATCGTAGACTGCAACCTCAGTGCAACCAAAGCCCACATGAAAAGCGGTGCATGTTACCTTCAAATACAGCAGATTATAGAGTTATCCAATTAAAATGGATAAAAGAAGTTCTTAAGGTCCTGCAAAAGTATGTAACAGGCATAAGCAGGCATTTCCGACCACATAAAGTATATTGTTGATCAGCATTGACAGCCGAGTTGAATTGGACATGTCTGTCTATCCGCCCATCTTCAAATTAAGTATAAAATAAACAAGTGAGAACGGGAACTCCCGAATTCGTTAAGGTCTTCTTTTTGACTCTTTGCGGAGTCGCAAGTGGGCATAACAATTGTATTTTTGGCCAAATCTTTCAAGTTTTACAGACCAATCGCGGAGATGATCTGTAGTCCTTGTGTCAAATTTGATTACTCTAGCTGTAAGACGATGGAAGATACAGGTTTATTGTGGTTTGAGGGGGAAGGGGTGAAGGTGAGGACAGGACAGACAGACGGACGGACAGACCGACGGACGGACTTTTCACAAGCCCAATATACTCTTTTTTTATAAAATTAAAAAAGGAGTTGATTGATTTTCGACCAGATGGACGGACAGACATTTAAAGCTTTTGCCAGCAGCAAGAGACCCGAAGCATCGTTATCCGCATCACAGCAAAATTTAGAACCCAGCGATGTCTTTCCATCCGACTTGAAGTGAACAAGCAAGCTTTGTGGAAATGAATGAAATAAAGAAAAGGTTAAATGTAGTACTTATACAGCTTGTACAACTCAAATTCATTGTCCAGAGTAACATTAATAAGCTGACGCTGCTCAGCGTAATTCAAATGACTAATAAGGCGGCATGGATTTGAAAGATAATGCGATCAGGTGTTACATCTAAATCCAATACCTGTATTAAACATTAATGTTAGCTTTAAACGTATCGTAGCAAACAAATACAGACAAGCTTGAGTTCATTTTTTGAGGCACAATCAAAGCCAGTGCCCAAGGCGGCCAAAGTTTTGATTATTAGTTTATCATCATTGGTTTTAACAGCTTAGTAGGGCTTTATGCGTGGCAAATGTGTTTGCCCCAGTTGAAACTTTCGCTCCACACTGGACAGATCGCATATGTAGATCGGCTCATCACAATCATGCACTTTAGCTAGATCGATAGCCTATTTTAGATTCAGTTCTTTCTCGTAATAAACTATGCTTTTTTCTCACATCTTTCTCCACAAAGCAGTCAACTTATACTGAAACTGACATCGTGCTCAATTCTAGTTCTTATCAACATTGTGACTCAAAACTTAATGTAATCAAAATTTATTAAAGCTAAAGACAACAAGAGAGCACATCTATTTTGGGCATGCCGAAGACATAATACACTTACCACAATGCTTATTAAATTGCAACGCAAGTGCTTTTCATAATGCGTAGCACATATCTTGATAAAATACTCTCTGCAAGTTTCACACGTTACACAAACACACACACACACACACACACACACACACACACACACACACACACACATATACACACACACACACACACACACACATACACACACACACACACACACACACGCAAGACAGGACTCGACGGAATTAAGGTCAAAACTATAAAACATGCAAGACACTAGAGAGCTGGAAAACAGGCGAACTGGCATAGAGGAGTCTGCTGTAATCCTCGAACCGTAGTCCATCATCACACACAAACTGTTTGTTAGTCAGGTGAGCCAGACAGACGAGTACGTAGTTGAACCTGCTGCCAGCATGACTGGTCAGTATTAGTTTTGCATACGAGCTTCTAAATATATACAGTGGGTGCAAAAAGTTTGCACTCGATTAGATGCACTGCAAGTAAACAGGTGTGACGGATAGAATTATGCAATAAAACAATTATGGGCGACTGTAGCCTAGTCGAAAGGCATTTGGCTTTGACACACAAAACCTTGGGTTCGATTCCCAGTAAAGAAAATTGTTGAAATCCAGTGATTATATATATTATATATTGTTCAAGACGCAATGATCGCCATTCATTATACATAGGTATTAATCAATAAATATATTTTTAAAATAATAGATTCGCAGAATATGTCACTTTGTAAATCAAACAATAATTGAAAGTAATCTTGTACTGTCAGAAAATATATTTATAATTTCAGTTGAATTTACTATGTTATAAATTTATAAAGCATTTTTTACGTCAGAAACTTCTACGTATATTGATTAAGTATAATTTATAAGATGAGTTTTTAAATAAGGTATAATTTATAAGTTGAGTTTTTAAATGATACGTAAAGAAATCATAACAGTAATCTCTGAACTGATGCTTAACAATTGCTACCCACTGCTGTCGTAGCTGTTCTACGCCAGACATAAGTTCATAGCACACTCAATTGGCTTGGCCTTTTCGTACTGCCAATGCCCTTTGCATATGGATGGATAGCTGGTTGGATGGCTAGTTTGGTTTCTCTTTTGGCTCTTGGCTCTGCAGGCTTTTGGCTCTGCAGGTTGCGCCCATAAATATGCTACACTTTAATGTTCCTTTTCGTCCTGGCAACGTTTGATGTTTTTGCAAGCAACATATTTTAGACGGACACGAATACGGACACACTTTCGTTCCCTTGTCAATTGTGGTCGCTCTGGTTTCCGGCTTATACACAAACACAAACACACACACACACACACACACACACACACACACACACACACACACACACACACACACACACACACACACACACACACACACACACACACACACTCATACACACACATGCATATGCATATGAAAGTGTGCGTGTTTACTAGTTTGGCTTGCCTGCTGTCTGTTTTGATCCCCATGTTAATAATATAAATGATGATTTATGGAGCTCGGAGGGGGACCAAACATTGCTCGCAGCTCCTCCCCACTACATGTGGTCGCAGTTTTGGAGTCAGGGGTCAGCGGTCAGAGGAGCCAAGGCTCAACAGCAGCTGAAAGTCAATCGGCTGTTGAATAATTGAACAAATTAAAGACATTGCCGGCACACATACAAATTAATTAGCAATTATGCTTATTTGCTATTTAAAGTACGCATTCTGTTTACGTTTCATTATTTATGCAAGACTTCTCCGTTTCCCAAAAATTGTTTTGAGTATATACTATATAGACAATGAAAACAACAACAGATCTAACAAAAACCCCACCGTCGCAATGCCAGCAAACATTTAAAAAATTTGCCAAGCACATTAAAATCGAATTTTGCATAGAAAAACAACATAAAAAATACAAACCGAGCGAACTCTATATGCAGATAGCATAAAAAAGCCACAGGGCCTTGGTTTTGTGACCCATACACAGAGGCAAATACCTTCTCTCCCCCCCCCCCCTCCCATCACCCTCTGTCAAAAATTTATGCAAACGAATTAAATTGGCAGGCTGAACGGCGGCCTGGCAGAAAGCCAAAGACAGGCAGGCAGCCAAGGAAGCCAGGACATCATGCTGATTGCGAAGGCACAGCCAAAACATAATTATATTTTTAAATTTAAACATTAAATATTTACATGTATCACACACACACACACACACACACATACACATCTGACATTTTATGGCACATAAAGCAATTTACAGTTATATTAATGTCACCAAAAAAAATACACATAAAAGCTCAACTTTAGCAATTAGCCAACACGGCTTTATAAAAGCCAACAGCAAAAGTAGCGCACAAAATCTAAAAAAAAAGTATCTGTTGTAAAATTGAAAAATGCCAAGCAATCATAATTCATGATTTCAACCGTGTATATCCATAGCCATATCCATAAGTCAGTTGAGCGTGAAACGGAATAAGAATTGGTGGGTTACTGTGGGAGGAGGTTTGATGTAGTGGAGCGGAGCGGAGGGGTAGGGGAAAGCTGAACATGGTATATGCACTGAAATAAAAATAAACAAACTCAAATGCTGACTTATACTATTGAGTTTGCTTATGCTGAGATGCTGAACTTTTCAATACTTTGTAGAATCCATATTAGGAATATTTAAATTATAACTTAAATAAATTAAACTTAGTATGAAACATACAGTGGCGAGCAAAAGTGAGTGCATGTTCACGACACTGACTTTCGTCATTCATAAAAACAGAACCATACAAGAAAATCTAAAATTTTTTTTTTATTTTAATTTTGTTACTTTATTTATAACAAATACGATAAAGCAACAATAACAAATTAAATGGATTCAAAGAGTTTGAAAGAGAAATCGAAAATAACCCGCATAAACTCAATTTTGCACGTTTCAAGAAACCCAATTCAATAACCTAATTTCAATATTTGGTCCATAGACCCTTATTAGACATAACTTGATTTACGCGGTTTGGCATGCTCTCTACTAAATTTTCAATAGCATCTTTTGGAATTTTATTCCATTCCGCTTTTACACGATCCCAAAGATTACCCATGTTTGTTGGGGCTGCTTCGTCCTGCCCGAGCCGTCTTTTCACGATTGACCAAAGATTTTCAATCGGATTGAGGTCGGGACTCTGTGCTGGCCATTCCATCAATTGAAAATGTTGTTTTCCAATCCATTCCTTTACAATTTTTGCTGTGTGCTTCGGATCACCATCTTGTTGAAAAATAATTTCTTTTTCGGGATAAGCACATTTGTCCAAAAAATTGGGAAGATGGGTTTGCAAAATATGTAAATAGTCCTCCTTTCGCATGATACCATCTACTAAATGCAAAGGGCCACAATGCCACCATGAAAAGCATCCCCAAACCATTATGTTTCCGCCGCCATGTTTGACAGTTTGCTTCACATGGTGTCTTTGAAGACGTTCTCCGGGTCTACGCCAGCAGTATTGCTTTCCATCTGACTGAAAACGGTTAAATTTTGACCCATCAGACCAAATAACACGTTTCCAATCATCTATTGTCCAATTTTTGTGCTCCCTTGCAAATTTCAAGCGTGCTTTAACATTCTTATCGGACAATGCAGGTTTGTTTTTTTTTTAACAGTTGCAGTATATCCGATGTCATGGAGCGCTCTTCTAGCAGTCCATTCGCTAACATTTTTGTTTATTGCCAGAGAAGCACCCTTTGGTGTAAGCACCTTGTTTTTTCTCATTTCGGACATCATTCGCCGAGCATCTGAGTCCGATAATAATTTTTTGCGACCTTTGACAAGCGGCTTGGGAGTCACATTTCGCCTCTTTTGAGCTGTTATCACTGCCGATTGGCTAATACCAAGCCTCTCGGAAATGGTACGTGATGAACAGCCCTTCTCGGTCAGGCACACAACACTATTTTCAATTTCTGCAGATATTTTTCTCATTTTTATAATAAATATCAACAATTTATTTTAAACATGATGGCATTTGACAAAATCTGCTTTGATTCGCAAGAAACGTATTTTAAACTGTTCTACGAATATGGAGAACAAGATAAGAACAAACATAGAGGCAAATCTGCTGATCAGAGAAGTGGGAGAGCGAAAATAGGTGCAATTAATGAAACGTGCAAAATTGAGTTTATGCGGGTTATTTTCGATTTCTCTTTCAAACTCTTTGAATCCATTAAATTTGTTATTGTTGCTTTATCGTATTTGTTATAAATAAAGTAACAAAATTAAAATAAAAATTTTTTTTGGGATTTTCTTGTATGGTTCTGTTTTTATGAATGACGAAAGTCAGTGTCGTGAACATACACTCACTTTTGCTCGCCACTGTATATCGAAAGAATTGCCATTAAAACTTATATTAAGTTCAGCTTATTATTATAAAAGAATAAAATAATAATCTAAAAATTAAAATATATCTTTAAGAATCTTCAACTAAAAAATGTACATTTAAAGTTTCTAATCTTCTTTTAAACAGTATTAAATATAGCTTTTGAATACCAAATTTAACCAAGCAGCTTTGCAATCACATGAAAGCTTAAAGCTCATTGAAGTTTCGACGCTTTAATCAGTTTTGAGAGTAAGCGCCTTGTTTTCATTGAAAATATGATAAAAAAAACTGTGCCACACACATAATATATATGACAATCAGAACAAACGAGGCTTGCGAGCGAGTGTGTGTAGGGTGTTATTGGCTGGGGGGAGGGGCAGAAAGAGGGTGGCCATTCAGCTAAAAAGTGAAGTGCTGGCATTTGGCGAGAAATTCTAAAAAATGAATGAATGACAGCATACCTATTCTTGTTATTATTGTTGTGTGCGTGCGTGTGTGTGTGGATGTGTGTGTGGCATAGACATAGTTGCCACCCGCTGTGTTACCTTTCTCTCTCCTTTTTTGTCCCATCTCGCTTGCACTTCCTGTTGCTGTCTCTGTTGCGACGTTGTACAGCGAAATTTTCATTGTTGCCAACATGAAAATATCCTTAGGCCAATGCATTTGATTGTGCCGTCCAACATTGCCGTTGTAAGTGCCACATACAACGCGTGTGTGTGTGTGTGTGTGTGTGCGTGTGTGTGTGTTGTCGTTGTTGTTGTTCTGTTGACTTCCTGGGGAATTGTTCCGACTGTAGCCCCAGTTGCGCCCCCGTGTCACCCATTTTCATGTGGTGGGGCCGTAACACGGTTATTGCATTAAGCAAAAGTTGTAGCCTAGATTTGAATGCCCGCCTGGTCGAGGCCAGAGACTGATGCTATAGTTATGCAGCACCAACCCAGCACCACCCACCCAACCACCCACACGCATCGTCATTGTTTGGCATTGTCTACGTTTGCGTTTGCGTTTCCAGTCTTCATCTTCATCTCCGTCTCCGTCGCAGTCTTGGGCCTTTTGTTTAAACATTCAACATTCATTATTGCCTCCACCTCCATTTTCAGCTCCCTTTCCCTTCCAGCCTGCCTGCCCGCGTCTTCCCTTAGCATCTGCATATTTAATAAAGTTTCAGTTAATTTTCGTCACTCGCATTATTTTGCGGCACATGCGTGTTAACAATTTATTCTGCCCTTAATTCATCTTTTTGTTGTTGTTTTTTTTTTTTTGTTTTTCTTATAGCTCAGCTCTAAATATTTATGAGGCAGTTGAACTTTGAAAGTGAAGCCTGCCAAATGGGCAGAATAAATTTCGGAATACATTTAAAGCGCTCTGATTGCCTTAAAATGTTTTTTTTCGAAAAACTTAAAGCTTGCGTTAAAAAGTTTATCAGTTGATAATGAATCCAATTGATATTGCTTACCATTCACACAGTTTGTTATACTGCATGGTAAAAGGTGTTTCCGATCTCATAGGAACTATCTATTAAGTAGAAAATTAATTTTTGAACAAAATAGTATTTCTTTCTTATAGATATTTCAACCAAACTCCTTAAAACTGAGCATTATTGTGTACTTTATATGTTGATGGAATTTCATTGATATAGAAACTATTGCTCTAAAATTGAGTTTTGCTTGGTCAACTTTATTAGTGTTGGTATGAAAAACTTTTTTATTTTTCAAGAGAACTCAATCAAACTTACTAATCCTAAGTTTAAAGACAGTTTATACGTTATGATAAAATTTCATCGAAATCGGAGCACTATATCTGCCATAGGAACAATCGGTTAAAAATATGTTTCTGTATGAAAATCTTTTGTGTTTTTCAAAATATCTCTGTCAAACTCACTATATCTAAATTTAAGCATGTTCTTCACATGTTGACCAAATGTCATCAAAATCGAATCACTATTTCTTATAACTGCCATAGAAACGATCGGTTGAAAAATAAGTTTTCTTATGCAAATCTTTTCTGCAAGGGTATATATCTTCGGCACGCCAAAGATAACATTTCTTCATTGTTTTGTTTTAAACATTGACAAACTATTTTAAAGTCCAATATAATTACAGACTACTTTTATTGAAAACACTTTTCTGCTGGCAATTAAATTTCACACCATTTATTTGTTAAACACGCACTTTAATTTGCAAAAAACCTTACAAAACTGATTATATTAAAATGACTGCTATTTTGTTGCTACTTTATAAAGCTGTAAGCTGTTTGCCACTCATGTGACATTATTGTTAATACATTGTGACACACACACACACACACACATGAGCACACACACTCACACATATACAAAGAGAGAACACGCAACAGGCCTTTATTATAATTTGTCGGGCGTATAATTCGCTGATGCATAATTTGCCATTAAAAAGAATTAAACCAAATACTCGCGACAATATGTATGGTATAATTAAAAGTGGCAATCTGCACACAGCACACATACAGACAGACCGACAGATGGACAGACAGCCAGACTGGGCGTAACCCTGGCCTCACACATATGCTTCAGTTTTCATTCAGCCAACAATAACCCCACCATATGCCAGACATCATGTGAACAAACTCCAACTTTAACCCTGAGTGTTAAGGTTACAGATAACTCAACAAATTGTCATGGGACATTTTTTTGTCCAACTTTCAAGTTCATAACTGTCTATATAAATAGCTTAAATTTTATTCATGTTTGTCTGTCTTTTCAATTAAGGAAATTCTAAATTTTAAATTCTGTTAAAAATTTAAATTTTTCCTAAAATTACATTGCATCAAATAAATTTAGCTCAAATTTTTATATACAGACCTTTTTCGAATTCAGTAAGTTTTTAAAAAGTAAAAACGTCTGTCCGTATACACGCAGGTTTTTTCCACAATTTTGAGCAACCAAACTTGGTATACAGGTTGGTATATACCATAGGCAGACAAAGTGTCAAAGTCTCCCCCCACCCAAAAATGTAAGCAAGTAAGAACGTTGCAGTCGGATGCACCCGACTGCGATATACTCTTTTTTTCGCCCCTTTGCGGAGTCAGAAGTGGGCGTGGCAATTGTATTTTTGCTCAAATCTTTCAAGTTTCGTCATCAATTTCAATTTGGTTGGGCCTGTTCTACAGGTTTGGGGGACAACAGAACTGAATGGAGATCTTGACACTTTGTCTGCCTATGGTATATACCACCATGTATACCAAGTTTGGTTGCTCTAGCTTCAAAACTGTGGAAAAAACCTGCGTTCATACGGACGGACAGACGGACGGGCGGACGGACGGACATTTCACAAACCCAACATACTCTTTTTTTTTTTTTTTTTTTTTTTTTAAAAATTAGAAAAAGAGTATAAAAAGAATATACAAATTTAGTTGACATTTAGAAGGCATAGCTGAATCGAGAACAGCTACGTTCGCTTCCACGTGTTTGCTTCTGTTTTACAGACAGTTTTTAAGTTGAATATTAGAAATGTTATTTGACTTTTATCTAATGAATTTATTAGCTAATTACTTTCCAAATAAAATGAAGAATATTATTATTCTTTGAATTCTTTGTGCAATCTTTCAATTGCTTTTCGTTCCGCAGGCATAAAAGTAAAACGTTAAAACGTTAGGCTATCTTAAAAGTATGCTTTTTGCAACACTTTACTCTTTAATTAATAGGCTTTTAAAATAATTTGCATGTTGCTGACTCGAATTTTGAATAGAATTAAAAGCTGACAAAGTCGTTGACGTTGACATAAACAAGTTAACTGTGACATTGTATTTGTTGTTATTGTTGTCGATGTTGTTATTGTTGGTGTAGTTGTTGTTGTTGCTACTGTTGGCGTCACAAAATCCCATTGAACACTTTGCAATGAAACGTGCTCGATGGGCAAACGTGAAAATAAAAATGGAAATGTTGGAAAAGGCGAAAAAGCGAAAAATCGAAAAACGAAAACAATGTCAAACACATCAAAGTCGTGAAGGAGATTTTCATGCAGCAATCCAATGGGAAATGACGGGCAAATCAACTGAAAAATCACAAAAATAGAAAGAGAATAAGAAATAAAATGCCAGCAAGTGGTAGGAAAAGCGTTGAGTAGACGGGGGGGAGGGGCTGCATTGCGGCTTGCAACACTTGCAAAAGTAAAAGCAAAATGGCGGAAAAACTGCAGTTTTAGCAACAAAACAAAATGGTAGAAAAGGAAATGGAAAACGATGTCAAATGCAAATTGACAGCTTTCAATATCAATTCCAAAACAATCGCTGCTCACGTTAGGGAAATGAAATGCCAGCGTGAAGAAAAATCAATTTTTTTCTACATTTTCCTCTTTTTTTTTGTGCATTGTTGCCATGTCGTGTGCATTAAGATTGCTTAAATGCCATTCCAATTCATGTCAGTTTCTATATATGTATATGGTTATACATATATCATCTTAAGCTTCATGCAAATGTAATCAAACTGGTTGACAGCTTAAATTAATTAAGCCCGATTTATGCATCAATGTGGCTTGAACAGAGGCCATTGGAAAATGCTTTTGATGTGGTCTTCATCTTGGCCAGATAACTATATCTCAATCTAGGTGTGTTTGTGTATGTGTGTGTGTGTGTGTGTGTGTGTGTGTGTGTGGTTAAGTACATTTTGCAAATTACACTTGCGGTGCCTCTGAGATTTGCCTTTACCTTTACCTTTGCCTTTGCCTTTGCTATTTGCCGTTTGCCTTTTACCTTTGCTTTCTAAGCCTTCGATGTTTGTTAATGACATAAGTAAGTATTTAAACTGAGAATGTAGAATTTACATAAATTAACTTTGCTAGTCTAATGGCAAACGGCATCAACTTCAACTGGCATGATAAGGGCAACCAATGGCAATTAACTTGCCGCATGCCACATGCCACAAGAAATGCAAAAGTCAGTTACCAAAGCACTCGCATTATCTAAATCTACCGAGACTACAGAGACTACCCCTCAGCTCTTGAAGTCTGTGCAAACATATCGAACTGCCAGCCAAAGTCATAATATTTATGTATATAGCATATAATACATACATATATATATATATGTATATAAGCAATGGCCGATAAAATGCGGCAGTTTCTCTTTCTTTATTTTATTTTTTATTTTTTTACTTCCCCAAGCTGCAGCTCAACTCAGTTGAAGCAAATTATAAAACGAGCAGCAGCAAAATGCGAAGGGGCATAAATTCAGCGCATAAATTTCAATGCCCTTCGTATCCGCATTTTTCTTATCGAACAATTTCATGTAAGACCAAGCCGAACATAACGCCAGGCCAAGACCCTCTCAACAATGGCCAAATGGCAAATGGCAACGTTATGACAAGTGGGAATACAAAACTTTTCACATGAACGACTAGCAGATGACCTGTACTCTACAAACTGAAATTTTTAATCGCAAAGTGGCATATATTTTAATTAAAAATAAGTCTTAACACTCCTTTTGTTAAAACTTATGCTTATTATATTAACAACATAATACATATTTAAAGTACTAGTATTAAGTTAGGTGAGTTAAACATTAAAGCAACTAGGCACATACAAAATCTATGCCTTTAGAAAAAGCTAAAGAAAATTCTCAACAAAATCGTTTTCATGAAAGCAAGCGACTCAATCATAGTCCAAATCAAAAACAGTTTTGGGTGTTTATACTCTTTTTTAATTTTTTTGAAAAAAAAGAAAAAAGAGTATATTGGGTTGTGAAATGTCCGTCTGTCCGTCTGTCTGTATGAACGCAGTTTTTTTCCACAGTTTTGAAGCTAGAGCAACCAAACTTGGTATACATGTTGGTATATACCATAGGCAGACAAAGTGTCAAGATCTCCCCACCACCCGCACCCCTTCCTCCTTAAACCGCAAAAACCTATATCTCCCACAGTTTTATAGCTAGAGTAACCAAATTTAGCACAAGGGCTACTTATCACATCCTTCATTGATCTGACAAAAAAAATTTGGCCACGCCCACCCCCGCCCCCAAAAATGAGCAAAGTCTGTCTCTCACACACCCTTTTAGGTAGAGTCCCCAAATTTTGCAGGTTGAATTCTATTGCCCTATTAAATAGATTCGATAAAAATAATTTTGCAACGCCCACCCCCGCCCTTGCAATCGAGCAATGTTTGTTTCTCCCAAACCTGTACAACGAGCCCAACCAAACTTAAATTGATGGCAAAACTTGAAAGATTTGAGCAAAAATACAATTGCCACGCCCACTTCTGGCTCCGCAAAGAGGCTAAAAAAGAGTATATCGCTGTCGGGTGCATCCGACTGTAATGATCTTACTTGTTTTAGTTTGTCGCTTATAATTCTCAAACAGTTTAAATAAACACTGGGTGTAGAGTCCAACTGAATACCTTGTTGGGGCAATATGTTCTTATTTTCATTTTGGTATTTATGTTTTAACTTCAACACTCAGAATGATTATTATAAAAAAAAAGAACAGCTTTTATTTTTTGGTTTAATTTTGTGAAAGCCTGGACTTTTCATATTTTGTTTTGTCCTTGTTTCAAGTTTAAAAATTTGCCAGTTTGCTTAAACTCAGTTAACAAACTTTTATAAGGTTTTCTGATTATATATTCTGAGTGTTCTTTAAAGGATCAATTTATTACATTTTCTTTGTATGAGACAATATATTAAGTCTTTTGCTCTCTTCTAAAACACAGATTAAGCGTCAATTGCTCAAGTCAATTATACCCTATATGCTTTTTAGCATAGGGTATACAAATTATGAGCGCACAAAAAGGGCAGAAAACGACGCAGCGAAGCGCGTATTGATTTTTGCCCAACCAACCTGCCCCCCAAAGCTGCTGCCACCCTTTGTACAGCCAACACCCCCTCCCCTCAAGAAGCAGGCAGCTGGGCGTGGATTTGTAATTACGGGATTAGTCCTTCAATGGCAATGCGATTGGCAGTTTTTATGATTTGCAATGCCAAGCAACAAGGGGATAAGTTCGAATTGGTATCGAATGGGAATATGGATTGCCCCGTTACACAGTGCGTGGTGCATCTAATTTGCAATTAAATATGTTTGATTCTCTGTCTCTCTTGCTTTGCACTGATAACAAACAGATAAGAAATAATCAAGTTATGAACTGCTAGCCAATTTGTTAGCAAAACTCTTGAACAAGTATCATTAAACGCTTCAAATCACACGATTCAAACGAAGTGGCCAAAACAGAGTCTCAATTTAGATTTAAAAGCAAAGAAATAAGAAAATTAGAAGCCAAATCTAAGCACACAAAAAATAAAATAAAATAAATAAATAAATAAGAAAAAACACGCTGCTTTACGTTCGAGTGCCTTGGGGGCTCAAGAGGCAAAGTGGCAAAGTGGCAAAGAGGCAAAGAGCCGCCCAGCCATGACGAATGTGGGCGTGGCAGGGTTGTGGAGTGCTATGTATGGTATATGTGCTTAGATGTGTTGCTGTGGCATTGTGGGAGGTAAAGGGAGGGGGTGATGTCGACTGCTGACTTCCGCCTGCTGTATAGAAAATTTATAAAAATACAACTTTTTTTTCTTCTTGAACATTTTGTGTTGCGTCTGCGATTTGTTGTTGCTGTTGGTATTATTATTCTTGGCTCTTGTTATTCTTATAATTGTGCATATGACCCTGTTTAATACAGTTCGCTGCACAATTATGCGTTCGTCTTTTGTTTAACTTTGTTTTTTTATTTGATATTCTTTGCCAGTTGTTGTTGCTGTTGTTGTTGCTGTTGTTGTTGCTGTTGCTGTTTGCCGCCGTTTTGCCTTAGCCTTGTGACTTTTGAGCCGCATTTGAATTACGACAAAGGCAGAGGGAAAGAGTAAAATGAAGATGGGATATGCTTTATAAGCTATTTTAGACATTTAACGAATGCGTTGATTTGACTAAATAAACATGGTTTATTTAGCAGTTATACGCAAATTAAATAACAATTGCGTACAGTTGAAAGCAACATATGGGCAGTTTATATTAACAATTTGAAAACTTTACATGAATCAAGCCCATTTTCTAAATATTTTTTAATATCATGTTATTCTAATTAAGATTTGCTAAATGTTATTTATTGGTGAACATTTTACTGGAAGATGTTTTTGAAAATTAAGTTGGAGCAAGAAAGAAATGTTATCTTCGGCGTGCAGAAAAGATTTGCGCAAGGAAACTTATTTTTCAACCGATCGTTCCTATGGTCTGATATCGATGAAATTTGGCAACATATGTGGATAATGTTTAAACTTAGACATAGTGAGTTTGGTGGTGCTATTTTGGAAAACACACACGTTTTTTATAGAAAAACTTATTTTCAACCAATCGCTCGTATGGCAGCTATAAGATATAGTGTTCCGATTTTGATTAAGTTTTGGCAAAATGTGTGAAAAGTGCTAAAACTAAAACATAGTGAGTTTGGTCAAGCTATTTTGAAAAACAAAAAAGTTTTTCATACAAAAAAAAAAACAAAAAGAACTATTGTTTTTAAGTAAACACTGAACTCAAACCAACGTAGAAAGGTCGCCAACGTAGAAAGGTCGCCAACAAACAACATTTACAAAAACTTATCTTTCTACCGGTCGTTCCTATGGCAGCTATATGTTAAAGTGGTGCGATTTCGATGAAAATTTGTCAACATGTGTGAAAAGTGCTTAAACTAAGACAGTGAGTTTGGTCGAGTTATTATGAAAAACAAAAAGTTTTTTTCTGAGACGTCTCCTTCAAAACGTTACACATTTCGGGACAAAATTACAATACCCTCTGCAAGGATATAAAAAATTTGTCGTAATTGGAAATATGGTAGGAACATTTTTTTTTTTTTTAACAAAAATTTCAAAATCAAAGATTATTTTGACATTCTAAATCAAATTTATGTTATTTAAATTAACTAAAAAACATGCTAATTTGATACTTATTTGATTCGAGTTTCATCAATCTAGAAATGTTTTGTTCAATTACATTTTTTCTCAAGTTGAAAACTGATTTGAAAGAGCATATCCTGAGGTAGTTTGGGACTATTAGAAATAAGTTTGTCTCTAATGGAAATAGAAACTGCTATCAAGTTAATACAAATTGAGACAATTTTTAGCTAAACCTAAATTAATTAATTAATTTTATAACCTTGCTATAGAGTTAAAAGTTTTTGCGGTACTTTGCTAATTGTGGAAAGCCTGTTTTGAGTACAAAACAAAACAATTTGTTAATTGTCAGCTTAAAGTTTTGGCCGTTGACGTTGACAGTTGTTTAAGCTAAGAAGGATCATCAAATGACAATTGATGGCTAAATAAACGGCAATTAATTGGCATTGATGGAGCAGCCGTTGGGCAGAGTTGTAAACGGGGCCGAAACAACTGCCTTGGCCCAAATGTGTGCCGGCAATTTGGCAAATTACTTTGCGGCTATAAATCAAAGCATCAAATTCCTCCCCGTCCCCGTCTTCGTCCCCTTCCCACCATCCAACACCCACCATATCATCAAGGTAGTAGTCTAGTAACTAACCAACTAAGAATAGCAATCCGTCTATTCGCACACTGTTTCTTTCTCGCTCTCGCGTGCCTCCCTGGACAGCTGTCAAACTGCTGAGGCAGAAACTTACGACACCTCATTAAATATGCGGCACAGAAGTTGTTGGCGGCCAAGACAGCTGCTGCTACTGCTGCTATTGCTGCAGATCCTGGCCAGGATTCAGCATCCAGGTGGTTGCAGCTGTCTCCGGCAGAGAACATTTTCAATTTGGCCAACTCAGCGGCATTTTTATTTGTATTTTTGCGTTTTTGTTTTTACTTTTTTGGTTTTTTTGATTTGTTGCTTTCTTTTTTAATCTCGTAAGTGTATGTGTCAACTTTTCTCACTTTGTTTGTTTGTTTGGTTTACGCACACCCCGGAGAGTCAATGTCGAGTCAATAAAGCACGGAAATTGCCAACAAAAGACCCCCAAAACAACAACAACAACCACAACAACAACAGCAGCAACAATAACAACACAGCTGAGCATAACCCAAGCTCATTTGTGCTGTTTTTCCTCATGATATTCTATTATTCATTCCAATTTGTGTGCGTTTGTATATGTGTTAGTATATCCTTCAAAGGTATATTTTTCATCACAGTTTTCCCCCTCCCTGCACCCGACTATCCTTGCTGCTTGCTTGGGTCAGTGAAAGTTTTTTGCCTGGCCGAGCTTTTAGCTTCTTTATTAGATTGTCCTGCGGCCGGAGCACATCAGAAACTTGCTAACGGCTGTTTTTGACAAGACCCTCTGCAGACCCTCTCCCCTGCCCACGGGTCATTGACAATATGAAGTGATGTCCTTGCTGGGCATGGGCGTGTCATAAATATGACAAAGTTTGCTTTTCTTTCGTTTTTTCATACTCTTATTGGTGTTCATTATAACAAAGTTGCTTTTGGCCCAAAAACTTGCCATTGCTGTTGATGTTGATGTTGATGTTGATGTCCTTGTTCCTCTCCCAATTCCTGTCGCAGCTCATCAAATTTGTATTGATTATGAAAGTTTAAGTAATGCTTACTCTGACAGCTTAATATAGCAGTTGTGCTTATTATGGAATTAAGTAATTAATTTTGTAAGAGAGTTGGCAAACATGTGAAAAAAACAGCCTGTAAAAAGCTATTGAAAGCTTTAAAGGATTTTAAGTTAGAAGTTTTACTTGTCAATACTTTTTAAGGTTTCATCACAGTAGCAAAACTATAAAATATTGAAAGTTTTAAATATTGTATCAGATTTAAATGGAAGTCAATTGAACTTATTTACTTGTGCTGCAAATTTTGATAAGTTGTAAAACTGCAACCATGTGGAAAAAAGTATTGAAAAACTTTAAAAAGTTGTTATTGTATTCAGTAACTTAAAGGGAACAACAACTGGATAGGGTAACTTTATAGATTAAGCTTCTTATTAAAGAGCTTTTATTGTTTTTGGTTTTTTGTGTTAATCTGACATTTTAAAAGCTTTTTAAAAAAGGTTAACTTTTAAGATTAAACATTTTATTAACAAGGTTTTGTTAAATATGTTGTTTTCTCTTGTTCAGAAATTTTAAAGGCTCTCCCAGTTACTTAATCTGACCTACAACTGGAAAGGTTAACTTTTAAGATTAAACTTTGTATTAAAAAGTTTTTATTGAATATGGTCTATTCTGATAATCAGACATTTTAAAAGCTCTCTTTATTGACAGATAAGCTCTCATTCGATTAAAATCTAAATAATTTAAAAGCTCTGTTTTAAATTTCGAAGTATTCTAAAAATGTAATCAATAGCTGTTTGGAAGCGCCTAATTTCGTTCAACTAAGCAGTTATTTGATTGATTGTTGTATATCATATTTACTATACTTGCGACTATTAAATCGATGACTTAAACAGAAAAGCTGCACAACTTTTGTGCTGAATTAAATATTGTTTAAATTTTGTAAATTTGTTGTTGCTGTAGCCAATTTTGGCCGCATTTTCGTAGGAAATGTAAGCCATGTTTGCCATATGCCATAGCCATAGTCATAGTCATACTCGTATTGTCGCTAATTGAAATGCAAATATTGATGAGTGTTAAGCAAACTCTGAGCGCTAATTTGCACAATTCTCTATCGCTATCTCTCTTACGCACTCGCTCTGTCTCTTTTAGTCGTGCGCCGCATAATGCGCCGCAAAGTATGCCATAAAATGCAGGCAATGCAGCTGGTGCCTGCTGCAAATTGAGAGTCAAGTCGATGCCCCAATGCCCCTTGCCACACCGAAATGCAGACAAATTGCAGACTGGCAAAATGACAGAATGGAAGAATGGCAGAATGCAGGAATGACAGAATGGCGGCTAAATGCTTCCAAAGCAGACTCAGCAGAATTTCGAAATTTATTCAAATCAAGCTTCGTTGAGCGAAGGGGCTATTGCCTCTGTGGGCGTGTCAGTTAGTCTACGTCTGTGTGTATATTCGTGTGTGTGTGAGCAACTGAATGAATGATTCAATTAGGCATCAAATATTTACAGCAGACGTTTAAATATTGCGACAGACTCTCGATACGCCTTGACTCTGGCTTTATCTTGGGCTTGATTTGAGTGCCATTAGATTTGCATAGCTTCAGCTGAGTTTCAGTCTGAGAGACTTGAAAGACTTGGCAGCCAACTGTGTAAGCTGAAACTTACCAGCAAACTTATCTAATTGGCCGCATAGTACGTTGGTACTTTACTTAAAAACAAACAAAAAAAATAGAAGCAAATTAATTTGCAAAGTAAAAACTACTTTAAAAGAAACTTGCCATTTTGCAAATTAAAATTATAAAAATTATTTTAAAGGTAGATATAAGCTACGATTAAGGCTTATAAATAAAAGTTGGTCAGTTTCGCTTTTCACTTTCAAATCAATTTTACAGTAATAATCGCAGCTGCTTTAATAACTAGGGCAGCTTGGAATTAAACAAAAAATAGTATTCAGCAATATATAAATAATCTATGAAAAAGAAAACACAAATGTTGTTGTACAGTTTTGCTGCAGGCTTTCGATATATATACTATTTATATAAATATATATTTTAGTTTACATTTAAGGCGCTTTTTGGATTACTTTTAATACCAGAAATCAAAGCGCATTTATTTCTCTCTCTGATTATTTTTACCTAAATTTAAATAACAACTGCACTGTTATATGCAATATTAAAATAACATTTTTTTTACCATATAAACTGATTTAAATGCAGTAACCTTAATTTACAAACTGCCACACACACACACACAACTGGCAAAAGCTTAAAGTCAAAATTGAAAGCAAGCCAAAAGGATAACAAAGAAAGACAATTGCAGTTGCAATCGGAAATCTAGCGCAATGTGACGAGTGCACAAAATTCAATACAACAATGTATAAATAAATAAATATATAAATAAATAAATAGCTTTGGCATTGTTTCGCTGGCAATGCAAATCGAAATACAAATCCAAATATAAATCCAAATCCCAATCCCAAGCCCGCAATGCATTTCAACAATGTGAACCTGGCAATAGTTTTCCTTCAGATTTATGAGTTTTTGCCTGTGCAAATAGTTGTGCATGTGTGGGTGTGTGTTTGTGTGTGTGTGTGTGTTTGTGTGTGTATGCACAATTTCAATAGTTTGATTACAAAAGTTTTTCAATTGAACATTTCTGCATTTTTACGTGTATTAGCTTGGCATTTTCTAGGTAGACAACTAATGCGCATGTTGCACGTGGCGTATGCGCAACTTTTTACATTTGACTTTTCTCTAGTTGTCATAATTTATTTAATAGAATATGAAATTAAACGCAATAAGCCATAGATAACTGCCTTTTCATACTGCTACACATAATAGTGTTTCATTTTATTTACAAATTTCTTGCCACTTTTTGTTGAATAGCAACGGCAACAACAACAATTTGTTGCTGCTGCTTTTTCTGCTGCTTTTGCTGCTGCTGCTGCTTATGCCAAGTTGTAGTTGTCGCCGTCGTCGTCGTCGTCGTCGCAAGTTGCACACTCGAAAAGTATATTTTCATAATTTTTATCACGATTGTAATTCTCGCCCAAAAGTTTTGCATTCAAAAAGTTTTGTATTTGAGCGCAACTTTTGCTTGGCAGAGCGGGTTGTTCGGCAAGAAGCAGGGGAATGGATCCGTAAAACTTTTCATGCTGACAATGAGCTCACAACAGATTTCTGAGTTAATTTCCAGTTTTTGGGCGCAACTTTTTGCTTGACAATAACAATAACAATTTTGAGTACGAGTACACATTGCACGCACTGTTAATAAGCCTAATTATTTTTGCAGTGAAACGACTGATAAATGATATAACAGCCTGCTCTTAAGTGTTTTCTCTGCAACATCTTACATAATACAGCCTGCTAATTGGCGCCTTGTGCTTCTAAAGGCTGTAAGAATCTTAACAGTTTATTATAAATGTTAAGTACTTTGATATGGTTAAATTAAACAGTTATTTTTGTAATTCTTTGTTGACTCTGTTTTGGTTTCTTTTGGCTGCTTATCAATGTCATTCTGAAATAGATCTTGTTGACAACCAAACAATGCCATTAATCAAGCTGTCTCAAGGTGCACTGCTCGCTCTGTACCCAAGAACTTCTACTAAAGACATTCAGCATTATTTTTAGCAAATGATGAACTGTGAAATACCCAGCAGTAAACACAAGAAAATTGGCAAAATATATAAAACATAGTTTTCAGCATGCTAAGAATATCAATATCAATAAACATTATGCTTTTTGCAGCTCAGCTAGACATAGCCTAAGCGAACCCAATTAACCATTGTACAGAGTAAAATTCGCAATTCAAACTGTGCACATGTCACACTACACCCAAGCCACAAAAAAACACCACAACCCATAGATTGCATATCCTTTTTCTTCTTTTTGTACTCCACACGGAATACGACAGAAGGACAGTTTTTGCACAATGCCAAAGGCGAGCGGAAAACAAAAACCACCAACACAAAACACGGTGCTCTCTTTCATGTGCTGACAGCGATAAATTCTAATGCGGGGTCGTCCTGGGCCACGCCTCCGGTGGGCGTGTGGGCTTGTGGGCTTGTGGGCTTGTGGGCTTGTGGGCGTGTGGGCGTTGCTATAAAGTACAGCTCCTCGAGGCAGGCAGCCAGCAGCTGACCAAAGACCAATGCATGAAAAATGCTCACTTCCGCTTTGTGCAAGAAATGTGTATAGCAAAGCAAGAGGAAGTTAACTGTTGAGAGTGTGGGTGTTTGTTTGCTCAGGGAAATATTTGTAGCACGTGTTTGCGTACTGTTCTTTTTTGTTTGTTTGTTGTTTTTTTTGGTCAATTCCTGTTTTTTTCTAGTGCTGGCTGCCTATGAGGACAATCTACCCACCAATTGCCAGAGCCAACCACATTTGTCACTTTAAATGCAATTTGACTTGTGCCCAATGCGCATAAGTTTTCCTGCTTTCAGCAATTTGTCGTGTCCTTTTTGGCCGCTGGGACAAAAGGAAAGTAAGACAAAAAAAAAAACAGCTACAAAAAAGTGTTGCATACATTTGGGAACGCTCAACAAAATCAATTTTAAAGCGTTGTTTGGCAAGTCAAGTGTAGAGTTGTATCGAATCGTTTATTAACAGTTCAATTGAACTAGTTACAAAGTTGTATGGAATCGTTCACTATTCGTTCTACTGAACTAGTTACTAAGCTAAAAGCCACTTTACTATTATAAAGCAAGAACTTGACTGCTAAATATCGTTCATTTAACAATCAAACGAATGAAAATGATCAATGAACTAAGCAAAGCTAAGCCTATTTGAAAAGCATTCGGAAAGTGAGCAAATGAACTAACCGTTTTAAAAAAGGAGCAAATATACTAAATATTTAATTACCAAAAAATTATTAATCAATCAATTGAGCTTAGATAATGAACTCATTAATCAAAAAAAGGTTTAAGTAGATTAACAATCCAAATAAACGGATTAAACCAAATTCTCAATAAAAAGAACAATAAAAACAAAGAAGAACGTTGCAGTTGGGTTCTCCCGACTGCGATATACTCTGTTTTCTGTACGTTCAATAAATTACATTTTTTTAAAGTGTCCTTAAACTTAGGTAAAGTAAGTTTGTTTGAGTTATTTTAATAAACCAAATTGTTTTTCATACAAAAACTTATTTTTCAACCGATAAAATTTGGTAAGCATACATAAACTGTCCTTAAACTAAGGTAAAGTGAGTTTGGTTGAGCTATCTTGAACTTTCAAAAAAATAAAAAAAGAGTTTTAAAACGAGTCAATAAAATATCAAACTAAACGAACGAACTGAACAAACGATCGAGCTAAGTATAAAAACCAGAGACTCCAACTATGAGTTATGTTGTTTAAATTTTAACTCTTCTTTTTTGACCAAAAAAAATGTATTACGAAATAATAATTATAACTCTTACTTTTCAATTTTTATGAAAAGTGACATTTAATCGAAATAATTTTGAGTTATCCTTTATTTTGATCTTCTGTTTGAATCTAGCTATTAAAATGTAAATCAGAAGATATTTACAACCAATGTTTCTTTTCAATTTTTAAAACAAGACTGATTTTTTATATAAATTGAATAAGAGTTACATGTGCAACCTAATGAAAAAAAACAAAAATTATTCATATTTTGTAATTTTTATATTAAAAATTCTAATCGTTACGATCCCTGATAAAAACGATTACGTTGCTGTGCATAAATGGAACTTATTCCTTCAATGGAACTTCCAAATGCAACTCTTATACTAAGAAGTGAGAGAGAGTGTGGCAAATATTTATTGTCTGGCATACAGCAGAGTGGCAATTGTTTTGTGGCACCTCAATTCAATCTGCATACTAAATTATGTGGCTAGTCCAATTATATATTTGACTGTTACCCTTCTCCTGCTACTCCTCGTTCTCCGCCTGCTCCGTCTGCATGGTAAATCTGTAAATCTTTTCTGGCAGCTAATGAGCAGCTGCAGCTGCATTCAAGTGTTAAGACCAGACATGTAACCAAAAATTTGCATCAATTATGTGCATGAGAGTTGGCAGAATGTTGTTCGCATTTTGTATTATGTGCGGCATTGATGGCTTCATTAGTTCAGCAGGTTCAGTTCAGTAGCAGATGCTCCTGTTGCTTTGGTGTCCAATGAGCCGGAAATGTCTTCATTATGATTGCATATGGCAATGGAAATGGCAACTGGCAACTGGTGCAAAAGCGGAAACGGAAGCACACGAAAATTCGTTTGTTGTTTGTTGTCTGCCTTGCCATGCTGTTCATGCTCAACTGTTGTTGTTGTTGTTGTTGTCTGAAGTGCGTACGAGCGTGGTAATTTGCTCACATGTACACAATCTCAGCAAGCCACCCACAACCCACATTCAGCCACATTAGACCTCATGCCATATTGCGTATGAGTGATGGCTGAATTCATATCAACTGACAGTTTATTTACACAAGCGCCATCATTACCAACGCCTGCACACTCATCTGGCCCCGAGGCCAAAATCACACAGCTCCCCACAAACACTCTCCCCACAAACACTCTCCCCACACACACGCATACACTAACACCCCTCACACACACACATACAAATTATAGCAGGCAAGCGTGTGATATGAAAAATTGACTGTGATTTATGCAATTATGTTAACAAAATATTTACTTGGCCACAACAACTGATTGGCTTAGACACTTTTGGCCCAGCTTGTGAACGGTTGCGGTTGTTTAACTTAAACGCCCTCATATTAAAAATACATTAGCCTGGGGCATTAATGATTAATTAATGTTAGCCACTATCCAGAAAAATGCAGTGTTCCCAACACCAAATTCGATTAAAATTCACTTTAAATTTTGTACCATCAATTCAAATCCTTCGATAAGTTTGTGTTTTTTCTGCGCCTCTAATGCGAAACCGGAAACTGGAATAGGTCTACTGTGGATTGGAGAACACAAGAAGCTTGAACAGTGCGGAATATAATCCTCAAAAGTGTGTGTTTTAGAAAGACGGAAAAACATTGATGTGTATGTCTTCGATAATATAATTTACGACAGTCGAAGACATCGATACATTCGATAGTTCTGTGAAAAACTTATATACGTATATTTTTACTCCCTATTTCCATTAAAAATGGGAAGAAGGGAGCTATAATGTACTGCAATTGTATGTAACAGGCAGAAAGAGGCATTTCCGACTATACAAACTGTATAAATTGTTAATCAGCCTCAATGGCCGAGTCGAACTAGCCATGTCCGTCTGTCCGTCTGTATGAACGCGTAGAGCTGTAAGAGCTAGAGACACCAAACTTCAAGATCAAGTTTATTTCAAATTTTGGATACTTGAGTCGAAACTTGAGAAAGGAATATAGTTTACCAAAAGCTTATGGTCATGTAAAATATATTGTTAGAGTTATTAATGGGAACTTTAAAACGTAATTGTAAAACGACTCATAGAGCATATTTATTTGAGCCAATTTCCATTAAAATATTGCCTAAGAAAAAACATACTTCCCTTACAAAATTATACATTCAAATTATAGAATGCTTTTAAAAGCAGAATTTCTTATCATTAGACAATCCTAAAAGTATGGCTTATAAGTTTCTTTTGAACTGCTTGAAAAGTGGCACTCGAAATAGGCCTGGTTATAAGTCTCATTAAGCTATTAGAAATCTAGCTTCTATTGTATTGTTGCCAATGCATATTACAGCTTGAGAAACTTTTGAGCAAGTTGTGCATAGAAAGAAACAGCATTTAAACGCACAAATATAAAATAAATTATAATTTTATTACAAAACGGATGCGAAAAACTTTTGCCATTTCCTAAGCGCTGTGGAAAAAGTAACAAGTTTTTTGGGGCTTTTTTGTTGTTGTTGCTGTTGTTGTTGTTGTTGTTGTCGAGTAAGTTTCACATTGCCATTCGGGGTGCTGCTTGCAGAGAATCAGGTTCAGGTTTAGGTTCTTCTTGTGGCAGAAAAGCTCATTACCTTATTGCTTTCTGGCCACCAACTGTGCCACGCCCCCAACTTGGACAGCGCCAACGCCTTTGCTTTTGGCTTTGCTTTTGCAGGCCGCTGGCTGCTTGTTTGTCCCGCAAAATGAACGGAAATGGTGAAACTTTTAATTGAAACCATAAATTTTCGCGTGGTTTTCTGTGCCAACGGAATTTGTCGTGCGGCGTTGCCTACTTAGCGGCCCCACACCCCCGCCCTTTCTCCCTTCTTATCACCATCCCGTTCCTGACGCTGCGTCCTTTCAGAAAACTGAGCAGAGTGCAATTAGCGCCAAGCATGAATTGCACTTCTGACCAACAGGCCAAGGTATGTAAGTCGATAGCGATAATCACGTTTTTCACACGCTGCAAAACTATCGTTGGCCCTCGATAGCATCGATAATGCGCTTTCTTTTGAGAACTAGTTCTAAAGAACTATTGAACTAGACTTGGGTAGATCTGATCTGAACTAGTTCTAAAGACCGGACTATTGAAGTGTATCGTTGATTACACTGTGATAGTCAAAAAAAAAGACAAGACCAAACTCGACGGTTTCCCCCTATTTCGGGTCCTACGAATCGAACTGCATCATTACTTTTTTGAGTTACAATCATGGTTTCATACAACATTTTTACTCCCTGTTCCCATTAAAAATGGGAAAAAGGGAGTTATAAAGTACTGCAAATGTGTGTAACAGACAGAAGGAGGCATTTCCGACTATATAAACTATATATATTCTTGATCAGGATCAACAGCCGAGACGAACTAGCCATGTCCGTCTGTCTGTCTGTCTGTCCGTCTGGCCGTCTGTCCGTCTGTCCGTCTGTATGAACGCGTCGATCTCAGAGACTATAAGAGCTAGAGACACCAAACTTGGCATGCAGGTTCCTGTATACCATACGCAGATCAAGTTTATTTCAAATTTCGGATGCAACCCCCGCACCCCCGCAAATCGCAAAAGATTCCCACAGCCACAATTTTAAAGATAAAGCTTTAATTTTTGGTGCACATGTATGTTTAATCAATGTCTTTCGGATGTGTAAATTTCAACACGATCGGATAAATAGCACAAAAGTTATAGAAGACTGTAAACCCCAAAATCAATGTTTTGGGTGTCCTTATAGCCAATATGTCGAAAAAACTGAAATTTAATCCATTTTTTTAATGTTTTTTCCCTCACGTTTCGTCAATATTTTAATTTACCCTTTGATACTTATAAATCGAACTGCATGATTCGTAGGACCCGAAATAGGGGGAAACCGTCGAGTTTGGTCTTGTCTTTTTTTTTTAAAAATTATCACAGTTATAGTTCGTTTAGTGCCTTAAGTTCGTTTAGTTCCTTTAGTTCGTTTAGTTCTTTTAGTTCGATTAGTTCTTTAAGTTCCCTTTCTTGCGATTTAGACTGCCGTTTGACTCTGCGCGTGGCGCATGTTGGAATTCGGTAAAATATAAAATTGTCAACATTACTAGATATGGCATTATTTTGTCTGTATTTTCATCAATATATGATCCAAACTGCACTACTTATTAATATAATCATATTAAATATCAATTAATTTTAACCTATAGTAAAATTTTATTAATATAAATAATTAAAAAAAAAAACGAGCTAACAAAATATAAGTGAATTATACTGCATACAAATGACCGAATAATATAACTTAAAAGAAAAGAAACAATTTGTTCGTTTATCCGCGAAATAACTATATAATAGATTTGATCTGTATCCGCAAAAGAACTATATAACAGATTTGCTATTTTATCCGCAAACGAACTGTATAACAAATTTGAAAGATTAGTTCTTTTATCCGGAAACGAGCGGAAGGAAATAAACGAAAGATTAGTTCTTTTATCGGGAATCGAACTACTGAACTATATCCTCAAAAGGAACTCGAAATCCCAATTCTAATATAAATGATATCGATTGCTTTTTATCGAACTATCTTTAGCTAACCTTTTAGAATATTCAAATTAATATGACGATTAAAAAAGGCTAATTTTGTAAATAATTGCTGCAAGTTATGTAAACTATCGTAGTACCGATAAAGTCGACTGTCGATTGAATCGTTACATAAGCTAATATTTTAAAGGGCTTGCACTCAAACTCACCAGGTCCTTTGGGTATTTATGTCAGGCAACTGTCGCAGCCGGAAATGACGAATGATTAAAATGGGCGTGCCATAATTTCCGCTCGACTGATGTGTGGCAACAGGAAATTGCAGGAACGACAGAACGGACAAGTCGTCATTTGGAAAACATCGTATATCGTATATAATACTCGTACTTACAATATGGCCAGTTTCAACTGAGGCTTCATTTCACAATTGTCAATTCACACTTCATATATTTGAGTTGTGCGCTTTTTTGCCTTTTTCTTTTGCCACACTTAATTGAATGAGTCCATTGGCTTTGGCCGTGTGTTTGCTCAGTTCAGAGCATTGATTCCCAGAGATACATATCGACAGACACCCAATGGCTATTATGCGCTTCAAAAAAAAAAAGAAGCTCGTTGCGAAAATTCAATTTCCTGCATTTAAATAGCTTTGCAGCAACATTTACAACTGTTGCCATGCTCTGTTGTCACTTGCCACATGCCACTTGCCACTTACCATTTGCTATAGCTTGTTGGTATTTGTATCGATGAAGCCTCAAAACGTAAGCAGCCATGAATTGTAAATTGATACTGTTGCATTCTGAAATTATCAAGATAACATTATCTAGATAGCTTTAAAATTGAGAGACTAGTTCGCATGTAAACAGACGGATAAGCGTTCGATGGATATACAGACGGTCACACATACAAGCAGACAGACAGATAGACATGGCTACATCCACTCGCCTGATGACTTGATCAAGATTGTGTATACTTATAAAAATAACTTGGCCAAAATTGACCTGATTTTCATGATGACTATCGTTTTTGTCATAATTTATTATTCAGATATATATTTCTTTATAACTTGATTGGATAAGAAAAAAACCGGCTACTGCTATTACATTCTCAAATAAAACAATTTGGCGGTAACTTACTAATTTCAAAATAATTGAAACAAATCTTCTGCGTTTAGCTATTAACTTAAGTATCCCCAAAAGTATGCAATACTATTAAAGTGCCCTTTTCGTATTTGAATTGAAAGTCTGCCGCAAAGTATGCAACATGTTTTGTGCTGTATGCTATGCAAGTATATTATGGCAAAAGAACTCTCGCTCATTTCAATTTAAATAGCAAAAAATATGAATATTGGTCATAAAAATATTTGGGTCTTGCTAATATTTCAAATGTAAAAGCCTCTCCGTATGTCTTTGTGCTACATTTGCTATTGATTTTATTTGGCATAAATGCGACGTGTGGTGCTCATTTTTTTGCAGCCAGAGATTCCGCTTTGGTTACGTTTCAGATATGGTACATATATAAAATGTTTTATTTTTTTTGTGCACCCCAATGGCAATATTTTCAATTTGCTAAATGGCGCAGTCAGCCAACTGAAATGCCACATATATAACGTTAGTATGTAGCAAGTAGATGTGGAATACATAAAGATACGGGGCAGATATACTATATACATAAATGCCATGCGGAAGAAACCACAGCAAGCATTTTAATAATTCTAATGCGAGTTTTTGAGTTATGTTGAATGTATGTGTGGGATTTTCGGTGTGCTCTGACATGAAATACGTGCCACAGACTTCATGCGACTTGACTCGACAGCATTTCTATTGATAATCGATATTTTCCGCAGCATTTTCATATGCGGCATTCATTAGCCAGTGCCCAAAAGGAAGTCGACTTTCACGCGTCCAAAATCAAATGATTTATGGTGGACAATAGACTTTGGCAACAACAACAACAACAAGTAGAATAACAAGAGCAAGCACTGGAACAACAACAACTTCAATGTAGTTGACAGCAATCGAGTGTGCGCTTGCTCACTTCCGCCGGAAGCAGACGCCGAACATGGCGGCGCCGTAAATAAGTGAATATAAAACCGCAATGAGATCAGAGCAACATGCAAGCCCATTATCATCATCTTCATAATGAGCTTTCACTTGGCGTCGCTAATGGCGCGAAAAATAGACAAGTTTTAGGAAATAACCACACACATAATATACTATACGAGGGTCACTCAATAAAATAATATATTGTACTGCTATTAATATAAGCTTAAAACCAATTGCAAGGAACGAAATCATAATAATCACTGTACACCTGACAGGACACTAGTAGGACTGAAAAGACGCCATTACAAACTGGGCATAGTCGGAGTAGCGGAACTTATCAATTCTGCAATGTTCAGAAGTAAACCTCAGAATGTCCAGAACCCGCCAGAAAAACAAGTAGACACTGGGCAAGCATTAGCGGGACACACAAGATATAAAAATCCTCATCCATATGCCAAATTCTCGCATTCATTCAATAAGTTGGACTGATGGGAAAGCTTTAAGCTCAGAAGGGAGTACAATAATCAGGACACAGTACAGTATTCTTCACCATAATAATTATAATAGTATAAGTTCATAAGAACTTTGGTCTTAAAAATTTGTTTATGATATTGTATAAATGCATTTTAAATACTCAAAAATGCAATTTTAATGAAACAAATACAATTGATTTTGAGACAAACACTTCTAACGTTCATTTGGACTTTAAATTAGACATCAATTTAAGAAAGTGTTTTTTAAATTCTTTACTTTTTGTTCCATTAGCCAAAAAGTAAAACTTTTAAATTCTTAAGAACAGCAAGCAATTCCATTTCCACAAATTTCGAATAGAATTTGAATTGAGAACAGACCTGACAATGAAATCATCTCAAAACTGTTAGCCTTATCTTTTCAATATATTTCCCGCATAGGCTGCTTTTCCAACGAGTTTAAAATAGCTGTTGAATGTTCAACATTGCACAACTTTTAAAAACCTTTGAAGGCACATAACTTTTCTAGGCCAGATGAAGTGTTTAAGCAACTCTCGAAAAGACACACACACACTGGTAATAAGAGGCCAATAACTGAACTGAAGTAGCAGCTATTTGGACTATATATGTTTTGTTTGAGTGCTCGATGATTTAGTGCGGTAAACGCTTAAAATTTAATGCGCATAATTTATACATTATTACCAACACTTCATTTTAGGCTTTTTGGCCCTGCTCGCTCTCTACACGCACATACACACACACACACGCACACATACCATACTCAAAGATTTTTGGCAATAAATTCGTTTGGCAAACGACAAGAAAAAGCATAAGAATAAAAATAGAAAAGATGAAACGAAGCGAGCGAGCAAAACTTTTGTTGCTTAAGTAAACTTGAAAAGTTTTGCGAGACATAAAAGTTTCTTGTGAAAGTCACACGAAAGTTGAATGCAATAAATCTGAACGCTGGCTGCATGAAGAAGCCAAAACCCAAAAAGTGCAATGTGTTTTCCCTCTTCAGGCCAAATCCGTTAAACCCGTTACCAAATACCAAAAAAAAAAAATAAAAAAGAAACGCTCACACAAAACTTTCAACGCGCTTTCATGGCTGATAAATGGCCAGCAGAATCAAAAGATTTGTGATTCTCATCTAAAGTACGTAAGCCCCTCTGCACCAACACTTTTCTACACATCTCAAAATCTGAGCTGCATTGCGCTGCACACTTGCAATTCAAATCCAGCTGCATTTATAAATTTATTATATATATATGTATATATATATTGCATATATGGAGTACCTTTTCAACTGGATGCAACGCTTAAACTGTGCTAATTGAACAGCAAGTTACAGCAGGCAACAGGGTCAAGTGCCTCAGGTAAATTAAAGCGCAACTCGGCATGCAGCAGAAGCAGTGGCAGCAACAAAATGTGGCAGTGGCAGCAACACAATCTGGCAGGGGCAGCAAAAGTTGCAGCTCAGCTCAGTCTGCATGAAATGACAAGTTTTAAGAGCACTTTGAAAACCCGACTCTAATATACTCTAAGTAATGTTAGATGTCTAAAAATATAAAAAAAGTCGCCAAGGCTTTGCCTACACTCAGAAAAAAAAGGCCATGCTAGTTCTAGAACGATTAAGCTAGAACTCATAAAGTTGTATTCCTCAAATTTAAAGCTCACAACAAATAGTTCATCAACTCAAAACATTATATATATTATTGAAGTAAGTATAAAAAGTAAGTGCTTGATTTGAGTACATGAACCTTGATTTATTTATATCTGAGTGTACCTATCCAGCCAGAAATTAATTAAAAAATTATATTTCAAGCAATGATAGTAAGCTTTTCTTGTATTGAAGGTAGGACGAAAAACGTTATTGCTGAACTTAAAAAGGAATAAAATAAAAAACTTTTATTAATTTAAAAGCGTACCAGCATAATTTACATATTAAACCGATTATGAAGACATAAGTTTTCTAGATTTATTTATTATTCAAACATAAATTCTGTTCAAATCGAAAAGTAAATTTCTCAAACGCTAATGACTTAAAAAAAGTATGGTTAATACAATCCTGAAAAAAGTAAGTAACAAACATATTCGAAGATCTTATACCATAAGTCAAGAAAAGCAAATACCAGTCAAAACAAAAGTGTAAGAATACAATTTTCAAACACATTTAATATACCCGTTACATTAAGTTTGTACAAGGGTATTATAGTGTGAAGAACTTTGGCACGTGAGTGACTTGAATGCTTATTAAAAGTTGAGTTAGTTTAGCTTAAATTCAGTTGAAAGTTGAGCTTAGTATCTAAGAAACATATGTGTGCTTATGCAAATTGAAGAAAGTGCATAACTTATTTTCTAGCCAGTTAGCCAAAAGTTAAGAGTATTGTCTAGCTAAGCTAAGGACAGTTACTTAACAATTGCCTAGTGGGTTAGTTACACCAGTTAGGCAGCATATTATTTGATAGATAGGGCGCATAAATGTCCTTGTGCCACATGCAGCAGAATATAAAATAAAAGCAGGTGCCTCATTTTGTGCAATATTATGTGCCACATGCTGCTTGCATTTCCACATTGGGCTTTCTTTCATTTCATATTTTTTCTCTTTTTTTTCTTTTTTCATTATCAAGCTGTTTGGGGTCGCAGAGCGCAGCTTAATTGCAATGAAAGCACAGTTTCCTTATAGCAATTTGCAGTCCCCATGAAATATGTAATATTATGACCGCAGAGCAGAACCGAGAAGAAACGAGCAGAGCAGAGCACATGCTCTGTGCAGCCTTTTTAAGCTTCTCGTTCCAGGCTTTTAATCACATGAACGACACAACGGTCATATGTATACACATATATAAACTGAAACCGTGTTGGGGCCAGGTGAGTGATTGCAATTGCAACAAGTACGAACATGTCGAAGAAATATACCCTTGCAAATGGTAGTATTTCATATAGAAACTGAATTTACGTCCGTTTCTTTCTAAGGCAGCTATAAGAAATATATGTAGTTGATCATACTGTATAAAGTATCTGATTTTGGTGTAGATATCTGTCAAATCAAACGTTTTTCATAGGAAAGCTGAATACTCAAACAATTGGTTCTATGTCAGCTATATTATGTATTGGTCCGATTTTGATTAAAGTTGGTCAATTAGTAGAGCATAAAGCTAGAGCTGTTGTGTTTTGTGTAGTTAACTTTACAAGCAAAAAACGATTTTATTATATCATATGAAGTAATCAAAATCAGTTAGTAGATTACAATTTGGAATATACATATATAATTTTGTTTGTGATTTTTGGAAAATCAAAATAGTTTTTTGTATATAACAAATGTTATCGAATCTGGCCAGTTTTCGCATATCTAGATTCGACAGCTGATGCTAATCAGGAATATACTAGAGTATATATACTGTCTTTTAAATTGTGACACATATCGTGACAATTTCACCATACCCTATGCAAGAGTATAGAAAGGGAAAAAGACTCTGAGCCGCAGCTCTGAAGTTCCGGCTCAGGTTCAGGTATCCTTTTTTGAATGCATTGCATTCAGTGCGCATATTTTATAAAAGGTGCTTACATATATGATTATTTTTATTATTATTGATGCAATTTACACTGGCTTCGTGTTGGATTTTCTTACATTTATTTGTGCATGTGACATGAAACATGTGGCAGCTTTAAGAACGCAATAAATTGTGTTGCCTACATTTCAGCGCATGAAGTTGCTTGGAATTTAGTGAGCTGCTGCTGTTACTTCCTTAGCCAATTAGCTGCATTTGAGTTACATTTACAGTTGCAAAAAGTTGAAAACATGGTAACAAATGCAATTAGCAGTTTGCTTAATCAAGTTAATGTTAAAGTTTGTCGCTTGCAGCTAATTAATTAGGCATTTATTTCCAGGCAAAAGTACTTTCTAATTTTCAATATCTAAATAAAATAAAATGCATTCGCATTAACTATGAACAAATATGAACAAGGCGACATTTGTGTTTTGATTGTGCGCAGTGTAAGGTTTTTTTCGGTTCTATATTGCATTGATAATATTTGTGGAGCAAGTAGTTTTTTGTTACTGCTGCTTTAATTGGAAAAGTTTTTCAATTTTAATTAAAACATTTTACTTAATGCAAAATGCAGTCGAGAATTAAACACAATGTGCAGCATTCGCACCACAACAACAGCAGCAGGCAAAGCCACATCCAAAGTTTCTCCGGACCAGCAGCAGCAGTAGCCAAACTGCCAAAAACTAACGTTAAACTCAAACTCCAACCAACTACGCCTCCTTTCACATCACTCTCTCTTTCTCTCTCTCTCCCTGTCGCTGTCTAGTAATATCACAGATTTGAATAGTTACTTTTTTCTCAGCTCTACAATTCATTTGCTTGTACATCACTCATACGCCCGCTTAGCACGCATTGCGCCTAGTTTTGTGCCAGTTTCAAAGTTGAGTTTTGTGTTTTCTGTTTTGTATTTGTCGAGTTTCAGTTTTGTTTGTGGCCGCATTTGCCGCCTCGGGCTTATGCGATTTACAGCAACAAGACAAATAGTTCTGTGTAATTTGCTTGTATGTCAAACGACGTCGCATATGTCAAATGTCAAATGCTTTGCGGATTTTATATCATTTTTATACGCTTACTAAGAGTATTACAACCAAGTCATGTAATGTGCAATTCTATTGAGAAAAAAAGAGTATAGTGAATATTTTAGTAGTTACTGTGTATATAACTTACATATTCATATATCTAGAATACGATATCAGTTAACTATGAAAATCTTTTGATTGTTTGATTATGTTTGATTATGCTTTATACAAAATGACCAACTAAAATCAAGATCGCAATACTGTATCTTCTAGTTAACATACAATAGCAATAATTGATCATAAACTGAGCTTTTGTATGAAAATTATATACTGACAGCCTACATAAGATATTCTAAATTTTACCATAACCTATATTACTCCCTTTTTCCCATTTTTAATGTATGCAACAGACAAAAGGAGGCATTTCCGAATATATAAACTATATATTCTTGATCAGAATCAATAGCCGAGTCGATATAGCCATGTCCGTTCGTCCGTCTGTCTGTCTGTCTGTCTGTCTTTCCGTGTCAGCACACAGATTTCGGAGACTATAAGAGCTAAGGACACCAAACTTGAATTGCAGGCTCGTGGATACCATACGCAGATCAAGTTTACTTCAAATTTCGGATGCACCCACCCCGCGCCCTCGCAAATCGAAAAAAAACTCCCACAACCACAATTTTAAAGATAAAGCTTTGATATACTTCCTTTATCAATTTTAAATAGTTGCGTCAATTGCGTAAGTTGCGATCGGATTACAAACACCAAAGTTATTGACGAATCTATTTACCACCGTCTCAGCAGGCAGAAACAACAGTTTGACAAGCACTGGGCACGTTAAGTGCGCTGCTTGCTTGCGTTGCCGCTGAACTACTTGAAATGCAAGTTGGGAGCAGGAAGTCTCGTAGTCGGGAACACTCGACTAGAGCATTGTTACTTGTTTTTGATTGAAGTCGGACAACTTTATCATATATAGCCAATAAAATGTGCATTACTTTTCAATAAAAAAACGTTTTTTATATTGTTAGCATGCCTGTAAGGGTATTAGTTCTTCGCAGTACGCAGATAGCTTTTAAATCATGTTTTTTTTCACTTTTTCGCACTCACATTTGCAGCGACTTCGACAGCGACATGTGAGAGCGGGAGGGGGGGCATGCGAAAGCAGGCGGGGAGAAAGTTTTCCAACAATAAATTACTATTACAATGACAATTTTGCCACACACAGCTCAGCGAGCATTTTTTATGCTTTGGTTACATTTCCGCTTCCGTTTTGGTGCCTTTTTTCCCATTTCCTTTGTTTTTGCCTCCTCACACAGCACAGCTCTCGTTTTACTTGCAGCTCTTTTGCTGACTGGCATTTGAGCTGCGCTAAGCATTTAAGTTCAAGTCAAATATGTGCTAGATTTCCACCAGATTACTTGATTAATGATGTGACTCCAACTGTAGCTGCTCTTCTCTCTTCGTCTACTAACCTTGGTCCATGAATCGAAGCACATGTTTGGTTCTGTCTGAGAGTTGCTTTATCGAATCTGTTCTATTTGAAAATGAGTCTTGAATCTCATTTTAGAATGCTACAGCTGCAAACTTGTAGCTTATTGCAACTAAGCCGAAACAAGCTTCACTTTATCCCAAAACGAGCTCGATTCAATCTCGAAATTTGATGGATTCTATGCCGGAACATGGTTATTTCTTTCATAAAACGGCATTTTTTCAATGCCGAAACGTGCTTCATTCAATATTGTGTTTCTGGAACAGCTCATATAGTAAAAACAATATTTTTTATAAGCTTTCCTGTTATTATTATTATATAATGTAATGTTATTTTGCTGATGCATTTGAAGGATTATTCAATGAACCTTTAATGTCAATTACTAATTCTATGCTTGAATTTCATTCGTTCTATACACTGCGCTTTGTCCCAATTAGACCTTAAATTTAGAATTAATAAAATTTAATAAAAGAAAATAATTATTTGATATATCTTTTGTCTAATTCTACATTATTTGTTTTCGAGATCTTGACGCTTTGTTTGGTTGCTCTAGCTTCAAACCTGTGGAAAAAACTGCGCTCATACAGACGGACACACGGAAAGACAGACGGACATTTCACAAACCCAGTATAAAAAGTGTATTTAAATCAATTTTCGACCTAATTGTTTGAATAGACGTACTTCAAAACTAATTGAGCTATTGTTATTATTATTGCGCAGCGGGCTTAGTATTTTAAAAGCGTGTTTAACGTTGATCTCGTCCAACAACAATCCGATGAGTGGGGCAGATCAAGAGGCATTTGCTTGTTGCATCCACAACGATGCCAAACTGTCGTCAATCTCAGACACTAACGAAGACTGAGATATAAAGTAGATTGAGCATGCTAGTTTCCATGCAACATGTGCAAAATAAGTGCATAATCAAAATTTTCTATTTGGTTAATGACGATTAAGAAACAAGATCGAATAGTCGAAGACTTTATAAGATTGAAAATATAAATAATGAATATACATAAATGAATAAATAGTACAAAAAGTTGTTAAGAAACTATTTAGAGGGTATTTTAAAGCAAAGCAGAGGGTATTTCCAAATTGCTTCAATCTCGTAATTATACAAGTATACACAAATTAAAGGGATATATAGAATATATACCTACTTATGTATACAAAGCAAATTGATGAATTGTTCAAGTGTTCTCAAGCATAATTTGCGTTATGAATTTGTGTGGGCTGGACATAATGCTAATGAAGAAATAATTGCTCTTATATAAATCAAGTAAGTTGTGACATTGTACAAATCAGTGATATATAAAAGCAACTACTGAATAGGATATTGTCCTCAGTATCAGTTTGTGTCTCTAAACGCAATGACTATAAAAAGTGTCTTGAGTCTAGCTCTGTGTCTGCTGTCAGCCTTTGGACTATCAATAGCCGATGACATTTGTAAGTACTCTTGAATACGGATTAGAAGATTAAGAATTATTTGATTCACATACTTTTTAGCTGACACAAAATGTACAAGGGGCGATAATAAAATTGGACGTTGTAAGAATATAAAAATATGTCCATTGATTTACGATTTGAACTCAAAACTGCAAGAAGGAGTTTCAATAACACCCGAGGAGAAAGCATATATATTGAATTCAAAATGTGACATTCCGAAAACGGTTGGTATAACGCCAAGTTTCGTAAAAGCTCAATTGCTCAATGTCTTTCAATTTCACAGGATTTTGTATGCTGCGAAGATACTACGAGTTTAACAAGGGGCATGCAAATATTGAAAGATCAATATTGTGGAGTACCACATAGCACCGAATTAACATTTGATGGGCAGGAAATCCATTTAATGGCAAGACCCTGGATGGCACTGCTAAAGCTTAAAACAGAATACGGTAAAAATATGTATGCATGTGCCGGCACACTAATAACAAATCGTAAGTAACTATCTATTTCTAAAGTTCATTTTGTATGATCTTTAATGCAATCTCTATTTGTAGGCTATGTTATGACCTCAGCTAGTTGTTTAAAAGATCAAGAACTGTAAGTAATGTCTTTATTCTAACGTATTAACTATTATACCCTTGCAGAGGGTATTATGATTTTGTCACGAAATGTGTAACGTATTCAAGGAGACGTCACAAAAAAAATTCGTGATCAGCATCAACAGCCTAGTCATGTCCGTCATGTCCGTCATGTCCGTCATGTCCGTCATGTCCGTCATGTCCGTCATGTCCGTCATGTCCGTCATGTCCGTCTGTTTATATGGGTTTTCTAAGACTTTGTTCTAGAGCAATCTTGATGAAACTTGGCACATATGCTTCTTCTTATTGCAGGTAGTACTTATAAATGAATTGGCCAGATCGTACCATTATAACATATAGTTGCCAAATTAACTATCGGTTGAAAAATAAGTTTTTGTATGAAAACTTTTTTGTTTTTTAAGATAACTCAACCAAACTCACTAAACCTATGTTTAAAGACAGTTAATACATGATGACAAAATTTCATCGAAATCGGACCACTATATCTTATAGGTACCATAGGAACAATCCGTTGAAAAATAAGTTTTCTTATGCAAATCTTTGCTTCGCCACGCCGAAGATAACTTTTCTTTCTTGTTAATTATATTTTTCCTTAACTAGATTATCAGTGCGTTTGGGAGAACATGACGTTTCAAATGAAACGGACTGCTATTTGTTTAAAGGCAAACAGAAATGTTCACCGCCAATTGAAGAGCTTGGTGTCGATCGCATTTTTATTCATGAAGACTACTCAACAGATACAAAAAGCAATGATATTGCTTTAATAAAGCTCGCCAAATATGTCGAACTCAAAGGTAAATGCTTTGTATTTATTTTCACATTTATTTTAATTTCGATATTTTTATATAGAAACATACTTCCCGGAAAGTATACGGCCCATCTGTTTACCCGTAAATAAAACACTTTACAACAGAGGTGAAGAACTAAGAGAATATCGCGTAACTGGCTGGGGCAAAATGAATAACGAATCCTTTTCCGATGTGCCAATGGAAACATTTGTTTCACGAAAACATCGTTCGTTATGCCAAGAACTCTATCAGATGAATGTAACAATGAATCAAATATGTGCTGGTAATCGGGGAAATGAAAACTGCAATGTAGACTCAGGTGGTCCATTGCTATATTTGAGTAAATATTACGAGGCTATACGCTTTGTACAGTTTGGCATTTTCAGTTATGGATCGAATGAATGCGGTAATAAAATACCGGGTGTTTACACAAATGTTGGCAGTTATCTGCCTTGGATAGCCGAGAAAATAGTAAATTGAATCAGTTTTAAAAACGAGTTTTTTGATAGTTTTGAAACTAGAAATAGCTTATTTTAAATAAATGTAAAGTAGTATTAAAAAGGATGCAAATCAACTAGTTTTAAAACCTACTCTACTTTACTTTTGGCTGAGAAAAAGTTGTTAATTGTTATGTAACCGAAAAAGGAAACATCTTTAGAGTATATCATAATGCTTACTTACCCAAACTTCAGTTGTCTGCTGGCTTTGGCTTAGTCTTAGACTTGGTCCAAGACAAAAACAAAAGCAAACAGACTGACTAACTGACAAACTGACCAACTGGCTAACTGACTGTCTGGTCTAGGCATCTGACTGAATTAACACTTGAATCCTTGAATTGGCCAACAGCTAAATGAAAGCAAATAGACCAGGACTCTAAATCCAGACACATTGAATTTCGCTAGACTGAGCAAAGAAAATATTGTTGCTTTCCCGCTCCACTTGTGGCAATTTCGGTCTGTCCAAAATGTCAAAGAGTAAAGTTGAGAAAACCTGGTCTGGTCAAACTTTGGTTTTAATCAGTCAAAATGTAGCCAGAGCTAATTAAGTTGTAGGAGTTCTGGTTTTTTGGGCGAGCTGCTAATTAAATGGATTTGCTTTCGTATTTTGTTTCTTTATATAATTTATTAATTTGCAGTTGAAGTCATTCCATTTCAAATTTCGATTTAGGTCCAAAGACCAAAGAACTTTGCGTCAGCTTTTATTTACACAAACCGAAACATATTAAAAATTTACGGCTCGTTTACTGCGATTTGTTCAATTAAGTCGATACGTTTCCTGCTTTTCCAGCTTTTCCCAAACCCAATACCCCTCCCCAAAAAACTTGAGTTGAGTTTGCTGCTGGGTCCTGGCTTTGGCAGTGGCTCCTTGTCCTTGCTAGAGAGTGGGACTCTGATTCACCACCAAGCTCCCACGCCATGCTCGGTTGCCACTTTTAATTTTCTTCAAGTTTATTTGCCCCACTCTTTCCGCTCTTCGCTCTTCCCACTTGGCTCCTCCACATCGGCTTTCAACGTTGGCTTCACTGTTCTCTTCACGTCTCGTCTCTTTTTAATTTTTATTGAATTGGCTCTTGTTACTGCTTAGACTTTGAGTTGAAATTAAACGAGCGTGGTTTATGCTTGCAGCTTCTCAAGTGCCACTGATTCACTGATTGTGAGACGGAGTGAAATTTAATCAAGTTTTCTCCGCTGTGCCAGCAAAAAGGGTTGTTGCACGTGCTAGCAATGTAGTTTGGGGGCATTATGGGGCAAAGTGGCAGCTTGCCTGCACATGCAACAAAGAAAACAAGTCTCAAGTGCCTGGCCATTGTATGTACCAGTCAAAACTTTGTTAACCCCAATCCCCAATCCAAAATCCCCACACCCCCTATCCCACGTATACCACCTGCTCCGAAGAATCAACCGCTCGTAATTAAAAGTCAGGCATATTGATGCATGAATGCTGTTTCCATGTTTGCATTTGCCAGCGCTGTCATTAATTAAATAGAGAGAAATATATAGAGAGCCTGGAAAAGCTGTCAAGTTGCCAGCGACAACATCGAACTAATTATAAGTGAAGTCCTTTGGAAAATGGCTGACATTTTGCATCAGGTGGAATGACTTATCCAAGAGCTAAGCGATCGATTGTTAGTTTTAGCGCTTAATATCAATAGTGCTGGGTCAAAGCTAATGAAAGCTACGACCACGAAATTGCGCGTAACTTGGCATAATATTGACCAATATGGCAAATTGCGTATACGCCACGTTGCACAACAATGAACATTAACGCACACACAGTGCATTGAAGTGCACTCAACAACTGCATCACAACAGGCTACAACAAACAGCGAACTGACTCCGCAACCGCACATTGTACCGCAAATATGCAAACAGGCAGCTGCAGACTGTACCAACAGTTGGCGCCCGAGCAGGGACGCAACGCAACGCAACGCAACGCCATGCCATGCCACAAACTGAAGCTGTGCACATCAACGTAATAATTGTAATAATACGAATGCCGACACTTGCGGCACACAAACACCAACAGCAACATTGTCCATGGCAATGCGCCCAAATTCTATGCAATAGTAGAATAGACAACAACAAACACGTCAACATGGACAAGCTGGCCTCTGTGGCTTAAGGTCGCTCAACCTCAACCTCAACCTAAGCAAGACATCAGGCATCAGATAATGTTGTTGAGATGATGATGATGTTGCTGATGATTAGTTGTAGGACGATGCAGCTGCCCGGACACAAACTTCAAATGAATTTGCATAAACTTTTAGCACGGACAAAGCAGCAACAAACACCAGAGTCTGTCTATGTTCATCCTTCAACGAGGGTCGTTTTTCAACTTAATAACTAGGCAATATAATATATAATAATAGAAACATATTAGATTGTTAAACATAAGGTGAGATTTATGGGAATGGACTTATTTAGTTGGTTGCTTCTCAAGTCAGCATGTTTGTTAATATATCTATAAGTCATTAAGATATTTCAGAGATCATCAAAAAGGCTCGCTTATCAATATAGCATTTCAAACAACATGAATAGATTATTACATTAAAATATGATTAAGGAAGACTATCAGAAATATATTTATACACACAAAAAGAAAATTTATTTTATTATTTTAATTAAGTTTAACAGTAATCGTTAATGAAATTGACTTTTAGAACAAGTCGAGTTCATTATTACATTTTCTTAAATTATTTACTATCCAAAGTAGTTTCTAACTTTCAAATTGAATATAAATTATAAACAAGGAAGAAATGTCATCTTCGGCGTGAAGATATATACCCTTGCAGAAAAGATTTGCATAAGAAAACTTATTTGTCAACTGATCGTTCCTATGGCAGCTATAAGATATATTGGCCCGATTTTGATTAAATTTTGTCAACATGTGTGAAAAGTGCTAAAACTTAGACATAGTGAGTTTGGTTGAGTTATTTTGAAAAACATAAAAGTTTTTCATACAAAAATTTATTTTTCAGCCGATTGTTGCTATGGCAGCTATATGTTATAGTGGCCCGATTTCGATGAAATTTTGTTATCATGTAGAAACTGTCCTTAAACTTAGGTTTAGTGTGTTTGGTTGAGTTATTTTGGTATGCGGTACACATTTTGTGACAAAAAAAAAAGTATAAAAGATTATAGTGTATTACAGATGGCAACTCATTAAAGAACCCTCGCATAAAATATGCTTTTCGACAACGACTAAGGTATGTGCGCATCCGCCAAAGTAAGGTACTGTGTGTTTGTCGTAAATTGAAATATGCTCTTCATCTGATTCTGCTGCAAAAACAAGGTGTGTGTGCAGGTGAGCAGCTAAATCTAAGGTAAAAGGCAAGGATACGTTCAAGATTTTTGACAAGGGTTAGGACTGCGACTGCGACTGCTACTTGCCTTGCCTTGTCTTGTCTTGTCTTGACTGACTTGGCTTCAGACTTGGATGCGGCACAGCAAAATGACTTTATTTGCAATATGGAAATATTTTTCATTATGCTGCTTCGGCCTGGACCGTTGCCTGTTCCTTGGCCTCTTCCTGCATATGCCAATCGGTGTCACTCAACGTTGCCAAGCTTTCTTCTTCCATCTCTGCCCCTCTCTGCCCGGTCGCAACTCTGCATGTCTTGTGGTATATATTTTCAGCTTGTCTTGACATATTTTATGACAATATTTTTGATATGCCATGTTAGCCACATCATATAGTATAAGTAAAAGTAAGTGTGTGTGCGTGTGTGTGTGTACGTGTGTGTATGTGTGAATCACCCACTTATATGGCAATTTCGCAAGCCAAACTAAAACGATGAAAATTTCAAGCAAACAAATCATATTTAAAATGGAAATAGCTTGTACTATTTAAAGCATATTTTTAAATGTATGTTTTTTTGTAAGTTTAATTTGACTACTTTTGTTAAATATGTCCTAAGTATAATGAGTTGTTTATGATTGTTCGCCATGGTCACCTTAAATTTTATCTCCCTGTGGCCAATAAAAATGGGAAAAAGGAAAAAGCATCAAGAGCCGAGACGCACTACCGATGTCCGTCTGTCTGTCTGTCTGTCCGTATGAACACACAGATCTCGGAGACTGTTAGAGCTAGAGACACCAAATCTTAGCATACAGGTTCCTGTATACCATACGCAGATCAAGTTTATTTCAAATTTCGGATGCACCCTCCCGCACCCCCGCAAATCGCAAAAGACTCCCACAGCCACAATTTTAAAGATAAAGCTTTGATTTTCCTTTATCAATGCTAATCAGCTGGGTTAATTGCGTAAATGGCGATCGAATTACAAACACAAAAGTTATTGACGAATCAATTTGCCACCGTCTCAGCAGGCAGAAACACCAGTTTGACAGGAACTGGGCACGTTAAGTGCGCTGCTTGCTTGTGCTGCCGCTGAACTGCTTGAAATGCAAGTTGGGAGCAGGGAGTCTCGTAGTCGGGCACATTCGACTAGAGTATTCTTACTTGTTTTCGCATGGTAAATAACAAAATTTCTTTATAATCGAAAATTCCAAAGTATATCCGAATTTGTATCAAGCTATTTAACAATTGGCCATAAATACTTTTATAGTTCTGTAAATGATTTTGTATTCAGTTAAAATTCAAAATGAACGTTGTGTATATAATTATTTTGATTTGTGTCATTACTGGAGCTCTAGGCCGTAAACCGTCTAAGGTTTTCAGACCTACGCCTACCCGTCGTCATCAAATCTGAACTTTTTTGTATCTTATCAAGCAATATGATGTAAAATTAGAGAGTACAATAAAAAACTCCTTGCAGTAATTTATTTGCTATTTTGTAACGCCATGAAATGCATATTAAAAACATAAACGTTCTTGATCAGATAACTTGATCAAAGAAATACTTTTAAAATAGCTTGATTAATTATAAAACAAGCCACCACTCCTAGAAGACATCCAAGTAGACTACAAATCATTTACTTCTGCTCCAATTCCAATTTCAATTTCCAGAGTTTGAAAAAGCCAAGTTACTTCCAGTCCATTGGCTGAACGTTGAAAAGATTAAAATGCTCAAATTACCATTCAGGCAGCGAACAAACTGAGCTCATTAGAAATAACAAACCACTGCTCAAAATCCAGCCACGTCAACGAGACCAGAGACAAGTACCACAAAAAGTGCCGCCAAGAACTGTAAGTGGTTCTAAACTCAATTAGTGCATATATCATATTTTGTAATGCTATGAAATACATATTAAAAGCCCATCCCCGCCCTTGCAACCGACCAAAGTATGTTTCTCCCAAACCTGTTGAACGGGTAGAAATTTAAATTGATGGTAAAACATGACAGATTTGAGCAAAAATACAATTGCCACGCCCTCTTCTGACTCCGCAAAGAGGCTAAAAAAGAGTATATCGCAGTCGGGTGCACCCGACAGAAATGCATATAAACAGACGGACAGATAAACGGACAGACAGACGGACATGACGGACATAAATCGGCTGTTGATGCTGATCACGAATATGCATCCCTTTTTCTGAGACGTCTCCTTCAATCCGTTACACATTTCGTGACAAAATTACAATACCCTCCGTAAGGATATGAAAATCTCTGGCCATATGGCACATAAGTATTGAACTCGTATGTGGAATGCGCACTCGACTTTGCAATGTTTGCTGTGGACGAAGATGATGATAACTTAATCAGAGCTTAATGGGGCCCGCATCTACATATATACATTCAGGCAATATCAGGATGTGTGTCAAGAGGAGAGAGAGAGAGTGAAAAAGAGAGAGAGTGCGGATTTTGAAGCATTTGTGCAAATAATTTGCCAGCTGTGACTCAATGTGCATTTGTCCGCTGAGAATTGATTAAAGTGATTTATGTATAAACAGCTAATTTAATAATAAAAAAAAATAGCTTAGATTCGCTGATATGGCAAGCGTAAAAGCCCAAATAATAACCATTCAAATTATTTTCTATTTAAGTCGAAATTCTACGCCACTTTTTCTGAGAAACCCGTTTGCCAAAAACTCACAATTGAAATGATATTTGCTTAAATTGGAGACGTGTGGCAAAAATAAAAATAACTTGGAGTATTGCATGCAAATGTTGTGGGCTCAGAATCGGATATAGAGGTTCTTTGGTTCGAGATGCGGGCGCTGTTTCCACACTTTTTTAATGGCCGCAGTTTTTTACTGGCAATTTCCAGGCACGAACAACAATTACGCGCATTATCCTTTCGACTCCAGTCGAAGATTCAGACGCAGATGCTGAAGTTGAAGCTGTAGCTGGACCCGGAGCCAAGTGATAACACGGCATTTGCTTAAACAAGCATAAATGCGAGATCCTAAAAAAAAGCCAAGTTCTTGGCAATTTTAATTTGGCTAAGTAGCGCCAGTGACAGTGACATAGAGAGTAGTAGACACAGAGATTCAGAGAGAGAGAGAGAGAGAGAGAGAGAGAGAGAGAGAGAGAGACCGGAGAGTAATAACGAATGCGAATACGGATACCTTTACTATGCAGCAAGCAGCCAGAAGAAGAACAAGAAAGAATCACTATTTTTTGGGGATGCCGAAGATACCCTTGCAGAAGAGATTTTCATACAAAAACATTTTGTCAACAAAAATAACAGCAATAAGATAGTACGTAGAGTTTAAATTTTTATTAAATTTGACTAAACTTTCTGTTCATGCATAAAACTCGCAATTGATGTGATTGTTAAGAATATTCTAAAAGTGCATTAAAGTTTTTATGAAAGCTATCAGGGGTGTCACGGAAGCTCTTCCAACCGAATACCAATTCTTAGGTGTCACAGAAATCTATTTGGGTACGTTTCAAAGCTCCTGTGTTTTCTCAAGAGATTTGGGTAAATTCAAAGAAAAAAAAATTTTTTAAATAAATGAAGTCTTTTTAATGGAGGGAAAAATATTTTTCTAAGCAATCTGCATTTATTTTTATTAGCATTTTATTGGATAAAGTTATAAACTTAGCATTTTACAAAATCTCTCAACCGGGCATAGAGTTGTCTACTTGCTTCAAATTAAGTTGAAAATGATCGGCCCTTTTGTTTCATTGAATATTTGATTTATATATGTTTTATATGAAAATAAAAAATAATTAATTTTTATTAAATAACTAAATTATTTTTGTAAGATGGCAGCTCAGTTTGTTATCGATAAGTGTTGGTGCAGGCAACAGAGTTGTCCGACAGAAAACTTAAATTTGGCCGGCATAAAGTTTTTAAAAAAAATGGTGTTGCAACGTGCAAACTAAAGTTTCAAAATACAATTATTGAATGTCAAATTTTATAACATTTAAACTTGCTTATTTAGTTTAACAAAACTAATAATAAAACCGAGGAAAAAAGTTAACAAAATTACTTTGGTGTGCTGACAACCCTATGGCGGCAGCCATGTTCCTTTCGAACACAGAAGTTCGAAAATATGAAATCTCCCGAACCCCTGCAAGAGATTTACGGTTTTTACAAGAGATTTACAAACCAACCAAAGCCAAATTCTCTAGAGATTTCTGTGACACCCCCGTATATGTTAAAATGATTTAATTTGGCCGTTTCCGAATCTGAGTAGATAGTTAAGTTTGCATAGAAAGATATCAACTCAACTCATCAGAATAATAAGACAGTATACTTTACGGAATACATTTTGTTTATATAATGTTGATACCTACTTAAAAAAAAAACAGGGTATACGAATATAAAAAAAGACGCTAATTTAATTTTAACTTTGCTGTCGTCTGGGCAGCTGAGAAGCTTACTCTTCCCACCTCCTCTTTGGCCTTGTGTCTGTTGCCTTATTCTCTTTTGCATTTGATTTCGTTGTCAGCGTCTTTTGGCGCTTTATGCTTGTGGCACACTTTTTGCAACGCATTAGCCAGCCCCCACCCCCCCGCCTGTAATCCCTTTAAAGCAAAGAAAAAAAGATACGTAACTGAGGCGAAAGAGTAAAAGTAAAATATTTGCCCGGCCATTGCAAGTGAACAGCACTGATTGTGGCACTAAAATGAAACGAGTTCCTCTGCGACGATAAGATTTCCCACCCTTGTACTACCCTTACACTGCCTTACCCGCCCTTCCCTTGCACTTCTCAGCGTCCGCTCTACGATTTAATCACACTGAAGTTTGCCCATTTGCCGCTGGCCATTTTATACATCTTTTTTTAACGTGTATACCCGTACCAGCCAAAGACTAAAAGAGATATGTTTTGTTTGGAATTAAACAAAAGCATTCATCAACTTCTATTCTAGATAAATTTGCATCCATAAGTCTGCTTAAAAGCATAACTAAAGCTTTGGATTAATCTAAAGTGCATTTAGAACACAATTTGAGTTTTAATGTAGTTTCTCTACAATTCAAGTATCAAAGTTTCTATTTGGTTGCTGGAGCTTAAAAGCGTTAGTAAAGCGTTGGATTAATCTAATGTGCCTTTAGGACATAATTTGAGCTTTTATGTAGTTACTCTACAATTCAAGTATCAAAGTTGCTATTTGGTTGCTGAAGTGCAGGTATATCATAGTCGGATACGCTTAAAATCTGAAATCGTGGCGTAGAGCGCCAGTTAAGTCTATCTTATGGCCAAACTTTGTGAGTGGCTTTAAGGCAGTTGGCACCTACGCCCTGACTTGGTTACAATTCCCGGTGTCTGACAATCGACAGCAATTTGCTACTGTTTCCACCCAATCCACTACCCACTCCCTGGCTCCTTGAGAAACAACTGCCACCCCAATGCGCCATCATTGACCAAATTCGTATTCACAAAGCATCCGATAAGCATAAAGGTTGTCGTCAAGTGAGCCTCATGCCGCTGGCACACACCTTACAGAGAAGCTATACTTGGAGCTAGAGCTAGAGCTGCAGCTGGTGAGGTGAGGCTGTGAGGGGTGGAGCCTTACGGAGCTGGGGCAGCAACAAATTGTCGCCAGCTGCCAACGACAATAAAACGTTTTACAATGTAAGCAAGGCGACAACATGCCACTGCCAAGGAAGGGCATCTCTGAGAAAGGGACTCTTCTCTTAGCTTTCAGCTTGAGGTCTAGTCTTGGATTTGGATTTGGATTTCAAACTGAACGGCTTTCACATGTGGCAATAATGTGCGAATTGCTTGCGCTAGCAGCAACAAAGTTAATTTCTTAAGGAGCGAGCTCTTTCGACTTTATTTCAACTTTGTTTGAAATATATCCAAAAATTATTAAATTTCCACAATAAGTATGTTGGACTGTCGGCTTTGATGCTAAAACCATTTCAATCATTATACTCTGTTTTCCAAAATGGAAAAAAAGAGTATATTGGGTTTGTAAAATGTCCGTCCGTCCGTCCGTCCGTATGAACGCAGTTTTTTTTCACAGTTTTGAAGCTAGAGCATCCAAACTTGGTATACATGTTGGTATATACCATAGTAAGACAAAGTGTCAAGATCTCCCCCCCCACTCCCACCCCCACCCTTTTCCCCACAAACCGCAAAAACCTATATCTTCCACAGTTTTACAGCTAGAGTAACCAAATTTGACATAAAGACTAGTGACCACACCCTTGACCGACCTGCAAAAAATATGCCACGCCCACTACCGCCCCCGCAAATGAGCTAAACCTGTATCTCCTACACCCTTATAGCTAGAAACCCCAAATTTTGCAGTATGACTCCATTTGAACTCTTCGATAGATTGGAGAAAAAAATGTTGCCATGCCCACCCCCGCCCCAGTAACGCGCGATCATTTTGACAAGTACGCGTCTCGCTCTGCTTTGGGCGTTTGCAGCGTTCTGCACTTAGTAAAAATAAGTATATAGTTCGTAGCATATATATATATAAGTAGTCTTTAAAAGAATTTAATTTAATATACTTACAGAAAACAGAGTATATCGCAGTCGGATCAGCCCGACTGCAACGTTCTTACTTGTTTTATTTACTTTTGTTGTATTTTAGATACTTTTAAATATATATGAAAATTATGTTACTCAAGCGAACGAGCCTTCAGACTATTGGATATTTAGTATTTGAACTATATTCGATTCTTATCATTTTACAAGTGATACGTTCTATGTGAAACACTCGCAAGCTATCATAACTTGTCATGTTTTGCTGACGCTCAGTGGCTCGTTGGCAAAAACTGCAACAAAGTTAATAATAGTAGTTCGATGCCTCAGTTCAAATGAATGTTAGCAGCCGCCAGTTTATTCCAAGAATCTTAATCAGAGTACAAAAATATTATCTATATTGCAAAAATATTGCGAAAGCTTATGAATATATATATATATAAATATATATATATATATATATATATATATATATATATATATATATATATATAATATACTCTATACATAATAACAAAAAGTAAAAAAAGGCAACTTCAACTCTTGATAAGTAAAAATTTCTTATGAATGTTCTGGGATAAATGTGAACATTATTGCAATATAAAAGCACCAGATAAAATATATTTCATCAGTACCATTATTCGCCTCGACTCGCAATGAAATTAATAATTGCTCTGTGCCTAATATCAGTATTTTGGTTTTCAACAGGCGAAAGTAAGTAATCATTTACTCATACTAGAAATACTTGCTGAATTTATTTCGCATTTTATTGTTATAACTCAGATTATACTAGTTGCACCAGACACGATGGAAAACCCGGATTTTGGCTTCCTACTCAAAACTGTCCTGTACTACGAAACATGAAACACAAATACAATATGAATAATACATCTTTAACTAAAGAGGAACGCAGTTACCAACGCTTTTCGAGAAGCTTCAATTTCTCAAGTCCAAGGGGTTATTATTGCTGTGAAGAAGTTGACGTGGGAATGGAGATATTAACGAAACAAGAATGTGGTATGTTTCACAACCGCGGCTATATAAAAGGAGGATCTGAAATATTTATAATGTCAAGACCCTGGATGGCTCTGCTTAAGTTTCAAATATTCGAAACAGAGGAAATGTTTCTATGCGGCGGCACCCTCATAACAAATCGTAAGTAACTGCCGATCTGATCAGTTTATTTGATTCCTAATGCAATCTAATTCGTAGGCTTTGTTCTAACTGCTGCGCATTGTCTTAGAAACGAAAAACTGTAAGTACCAATAAATACACATATATATATATATATATATATATATATATATATATATGTGCAATGTTATGTTAGCTGTCGATCTGCTGTATATCTTTTAAGCATGACTAAAGCCTTCATTTGGTTTTATTATTTGAAGCTTACCTTTCAAATTGGTTTATTACCTCACCTAGAGTATCAGTGCGTTTGGGAGAACATCAAAGATCTACTCAAGAGGATTGCCGTTCGGTGGGAGGACATACAAAATGTGCACCGCCAGTTCAGGATATTGGCATCGATCGCATCTTTGTGCATGAAGAGTACTCAGAAGCAACTAAGCACAATGATATAGCACTTATTAAGTTATCAAGAGAAGTGATATTCACAGGTTGGTCAATGATCATACTTGAATAATTTTCATGTAATAATAGTTATTCTTTCACAGACAACAATTTACACATTAGGCCCATCTGTTTGCCACTAAATCCAACACTTCAGAACAAAGCCGATACATTGGAAAAGTTCGCGATAACTGGATGGGGCACAACTGAAAACGTTACCGTTTCCGATGTTCCGATTGAGACAACCGTTTCCCGCTGGAATCGATCGGACTGCCAAGAATTCTATCAACTATATAAAATATTACCAACTCAGGTATGCGCTGGTCACCAAGGAAATGATTCATGCAGTGGAGACTCTGGTGGTCCTCTGATGTATTTTTCCACACATTCTGGACTTTCACGTTTTGTACAGTTTGGAATAGTTAGTTATGGATCGGCAAGTTGCAAAGATGTAATACCGGGTGTATACACAAATGTAGGTAGCTTCATATCCTGGATAGCCAATAAAATAGTAAAGTAATAGGTTGCCTCGAAAACATTTTACAATTTAATATTCTAAAAAGAAATGTAAAAAACAAAGTAAAAGAAATTTATTTTGTAGACTATATTTATATAACTTTGTCAAGTGTATATGTATAAATAACAAAAAGAAAGAGAAATTAACTTCGACGTGTCTTACTGAAAACTTGTCCATATGATAATAAAAAAAGGTTTGCATACAAAAACTAATTTTTCAACCGATCGTTCCTATGGGAGCTTTATATAGTTATTATTTATATAGTGGTCGATCGGGCCGATTCAAACATAGAAAGTACCTGCAGAAAGAAGAAGCATCTGTGCCAATTTTTATCAAGATAGCTCTAGAAAAAACCTGAAAAACTCATATAATCAGACGGACAGACGGACATGACTCGGCTGTTGATGCTGATCAGGAATATATAACCCTTTTTTTGTCACATTTCGTGACAAAAATTTCTTAATCGTCTCTATTTCTAAATTAAAATTTGAAACATAACTATGTTCTAAAGTCGCCTTTGATTCTACACAATATTATGTTACTTATTTACTTTTATTCACATGTCTTTAAATCAGAAAAAAAAAGACATATAATTTAATTTAGTTTTGCAGTTTACTTACTTATTTCAACACCCAAATAAAATTTCTTATAACATTTGTATAGCTAGAGGTTCCAATTGATCGCTCATCACTAATCTGTGAACTATGTAGGAAAAGATATCTAGGATTTATCACCTCAAAAAACTGAAAATGGAAATCTGCAGTTTTTGTATGCTGAAATATAGAAATAATATAAATGTATGAATATCAGCGAACTTCAGGGTACAAATCCAACTTCGAAACTAAGCACAAAAGAATTTGCAACACGCGCAAACAAATTTCGTAGAATGTGACGTCACGTCACGCACTGCCGACATCAAAAGACGGCAACTTACCGAAATGCGCGTTACGTAACTTTCTTTAATCCATGGCTTTAGAAGATTTAAACGGCTATTTAAGAGTTACTTCAGAGAACATCGTTTACTTATGCAACTATATAACAGCACAAATGGCTTTTGAGAGTAAAATAAATGATTACAATCTCTAATATAAATGTGTATAAATAATATTTATTAAATTTACATACATACACTCATAATAAAAACTCCTGATAAGCAGTAATTTCTTATGTATGTATGTATGCTTTTGCTATATAAACCCAGTCAAATACTATTCTTGGTCAGTATCATTCTGTGTCTTGACCCACAATGAACATAATAAGTTTCTTTGGCCTTGCCCTGTGCCTGTTATCAAACTTTTGGCTTTCGACAGCCAAAAGTAAGTGCTCACATTCTTAAACTAGAAATTCTTGCAAATAATCTTTTGAATTTGTTTCACATTTAATTGTTATGGCTCAGATTATACTAGTTGCACTAGACGCGATGGCAAACCTGGCTTTTGGCTTCCTACTGAAGACTGTCCTGTACTTCGCAACATGAAACACAAATACAATATGGATAATACAGCTTTAACTAAAGAGGAACGCGATTACCTTAGTCATTCGAGAAGCTTCAATTTCTCAACTCCAAGGGGTTATTATTGTTGTGAGGAAAGTGAGGTGGAATCTGATGGAATGCGAATATTGATGGAGCAACAGTGTGGTCAATTTCGCAATCGCGGTTATACGGTTGGGGGAAAGGAAGTAGCCTTAATGTCAAGACCCTGGATGGCTCTGTTAATGTCTGAAAAATCAAACAATGCGAGTCATTTTTAATGTGGTGGAACCCTTATAACAAACCGTAAGTGTCTGCCGATTTGATAAGTTCATTTCCATCCTTCTGCAATCTTATTCGTAGGATTTATTCTAACTGCTGCGCATTGTTTGGAAGATGATGATCCGATGTAAGTAAAGTACTTAATTGTCATTTTCGATTTTATATTGTACATTTGCTCAAAATAGAATATTTGTGCGACTGGGTGAACACCAAATATCAAATGAAACGGACTGCAGTGTTGTGGGAGGACATTTTATGTGTGCACCGCCAGTTGAAGATATTGGCATTGATCGCATCATTAAGCATGAAAACCACACATTTGAAACTGCTTACAATGATATAGCATTACTTAAGCTATCAAGAGAAGTGATATTCAAAAGTAGGTTTATAATTAGTTATATTTATTTCATTTTTATATTTTAATAATTATGCTTTCACAGACAATACTTTTAACATTAGGCCAATCTGTTTGCCCTTAAACAAAGCAGTTCAACAAAGAGCCAATGAATTGAAAAATTTGTATGTAACTGGATGGGGAAAAACTGAAAACGCATACTTTTCCGATGTGCTAATAGAGTCAAAAGTTTCGAACAGAAATCGTTCGGTGTGTAAAAGTTCTTATGGAATAGAAATATTACCAACTCAACTGTGCGCTGGTAACCCTGGAAGTGATTCATGCAATGGAGACTCTGGTGGTCCACTGATGTATAAAGTCGAATATTTGGGACTTCCACGTTTTGTACAGTTTGGAGTAGTTAGTTATGGATCAACAAGCTGCGGTGATGGAACACCGGGGGTATACACAAATGTTGGTAACTTTATTTCCTGGATAGCCGATAAAATAGCACAAAATTAAATTGTGTCTAAAATTAAATACATTTGTGTAGAGAATTCAAGTTTTTTAAAATCAAAATTGATAATGTAAACAATTTTAATAGATAGCATATCTAAACTTTGAATTTTATTCAATTATAAACATTTTTTGAGCCAATTGAATGTCCTTAAATATATCAGCTTATGTATTTCAAATCACTTTCATAGTTTGAGTAATGGAATGGTTATCCAGTAAGAAACAAAAATGATTGTTAAACTGTATACATTTATTTTTTTTGTCAATTTACTTTACTCCTATAGCATGTTTTAGGATAAGCCAGAACGTTCTTAGTTTTAAACTTTCCTCTACATCATTCGAGTCTTGGATCATTTTGGACTAAATTATAGTATTAAATCTGAGACAAATATATTTATGAGTTGTCGGTTTCTCATTTGAATGGTGAAATGATAAAACTGGCATTTCCTGGCTTAAAGTCACGATTATTAGAACTAAAGTATTACACTTTCAATTATTTTCAACTACTTTATGTCTTTTTATCCATAAAAATTTCAAAATAAAAGTTAATTAATGCACAAACTCAAACAATATGTATTTTCATATATATTTTAACTTTTACATTCTGACCTTGAAAAGGAAGGGCATTAACCTAAGCCCAAGTCAAGAGTCTTCTGGTTTCTAAAAATAGATTCATTGTTACACTCACATCTCCACTCAACGTCTGTTTAGTTCCGCAGCAGCCCCCAATCCGGGCACTTCCTATGAGGCTATTTATAAAACTGATCCGATTTCGCCCCATCCTAACAGACACGCGTCGCATCAGCTGGCTCCTTTTTAGGTATATTTAGAAACTGACTAGACTAACCCACAAAAACTCCACACTCGATGCTGCATCTATTGGCAGTTCAACGAAGACCGTCATGGAGTTCAGAAGCATTCCCATTTTGCCTACATATGCACAATCCTGGTGTGTACTATCTGAGAAATATTCGAGAAATGTTTTCAAAAATGTACTTATCATAATTATTTTCGTATTTGCAGTGCCTACAACAACGACTCAAAGCTGGGTAACCTCTGTCAAAGGCTCTTTCCCTATAAAACTCTCAAGGAACCAGATCCCGTTATCATACTTATAACATTAGCAGTCGTTGTTGGTTCATTTTGTCTGCTCAGTGGCTTTATCTTGCTCTGTGTGGTATCCAAGGCGTGGCAGGATGAAACATCTGAGGCTATACTGCTAATGGGTAAGTTATAAAGCTGTTAATTAATCGATAAAGCTGTAAATTAATCGATAGTGCCATCAAAACTATCGTCAGTATTAATCAAATTGGAAAATGAGTAAAGTGTTAGCGAACTGAATTGAAATGAAATGTTGACTTGTAACTTAATACAAATTTTTAAAAATGAAACTAAACACTCTAAAGCACCATCGATTGTTTTCTAACTTTTATATACACATAAATATATCAACATTTATTTCAACAATATTTCTGTAGGCATTGGCTTCTTTATCACATCCCTATCCTGTGTCACATGGAAATTAACAAATGCACAACGTCTGGCCCAACTACAAGAAACTATTTCCATTTGACAAAAAAGTTATATATAGCAATATAAACAAATTATATTTATTTATTAAAATTACGATTATTTGATGGACCATCTATACAAATAAAGCTATCAGCAGCTAAATTTCTACGGAGAAAAGTTTTTAGATATTAACTTGTGTACATCAATAGACGACCCGAGCTCAAGAGCTGATGAAACTATGGAAGTGGTCTGCGTGCCTAAGCCAGAATCCTTGCAGAAATGTTTTGCATAAGAAAACATAATTTTAAACAGATTTTCCTATGACAGCTATATGATATAGTCATCCGATTTTGTGAAATTTAATCAGCATCTATAAAATTTACTTAAACTTAGGTAAAATTAGTTTGGATGTGTTATCTTGAAAAACAAAACAGTTGTTCATGCAGAAACTGATTTGGACACTTTGTCTGCCTATGGTATATACCAACATGTATACCAAGTTTGGTTGCTCTATCTTCAAAACTGTGGAAAAAACTTGCAGGCATACAGACAGACGGACATTTCACAAATCCAATACACTCTTTTTTCTTTTTTTAAAAAAAAATGAAAAAAGAGTATAATTATAATACCGTCTGCAAGGGTATAAAAACGATAAAATACGAAAAAATAACATATATACCACACATAAGGAGGTATACATTTTCAATATTTTGCTTTAATTTTCTAATATCATCCTTGTCCCACTGTTAATCTACGGTACAAATTTCATAACGATCGGATAGTAAACAACGAAGTTATTCAACAAACTGTCCGCGCAGAGGAAGTGCAGCGCTGCCACGAAGGTTGGACTCTGCTTACGTCGCTGCCGCTGCGCGTTACGTATGTGTGTATTTGTATGTGTACGTGAATGAGCAAATGTGTTTGCGAATATCAGCACTGTGCACAGGGTGTTTCGACTACAGCATATTAACTGTTAAAGTTGAATTTTAACGAAACATATATAAAATATTTTTGTTATGTTCAATTTAATATGTTACAAACTATTAACTAAATTAATGAAATGTTTGGAATTTGCTTACAGATCATCATTTTAAGTACCTGTTGCGTTAGCTTTAATGCGATATTTCCAAGAATTTCACAATGTAAAAAGACAATTAAGCACACGCATCCAAAATGTTTGATTGTTCTGTATTGGTTTTATTGACCCTGCAAGTTTGTTATAAGTATATTAGAATGTAATTTAGCTGGCGAGACAATACTTATGTTTCTCAAGCGACAATTACAAGCAAATGCGATTTGTGTACTATACAAAACTGTTTTGTTAAACGCGTCCCGTTACAACGAATGAAATGAGCATTGATAAGCGAAAGTGTGAACGGTCGATGGAAGAGTTGAACTGAGATTGAATGCAGCAGCTTAAACTACATCTATGCGGATAAAGGCGATAAGAGATGAGATAAATGAGCGTATCAAAACAAATCAAAACAACACTTTTAGGTTAATCGCTCATTAAATCTAATTGAGTGTTATTATAATTACCAATTACCCTAGCAGAGCATATTGTAATTTTAGCTCTTAACTTGTGTATCTTTAAAATCTGTGCCATATGCAACTTTAGTGAAATAAATCTACTCATCTAAAAAAAAATACTTAAATTGGACAAAAATTGATATCAGCCCTACCAGATTTTGGCTAAGTATACCTATCGGTAGCAGATAATGAAAACGACATTTATAATTGTTGCTTTTCGATATCAAATAAAAACGTGAATTAAAAAACTGACAATTAAAATATACTTTTAAGCCAGTTGGTCAGCTCGATCGAGACGAGTTTTCTGGGTAATTGTTAAAGTATCTTAATGGTTACTTTAGGATCAATGCTCTTTTCTTCACCCTGCCCTTCATTTGTGCAGCCTCAGGTCTCAACAGCTGAAGATGAGTTGCAGCTGCCTGGTTTGCCTGTCCTACCTGAGAATGTTCTACATCCTACTCGTACGTTCGAGAATTGAGCTCAGTTTGAAACGAGCCTTTGACACTGCCACAGCGAAGAGCAATTCAGTCCAAGTCTGAGTCATGCCACAGTTGAAACAGTTGCTGCTGTCGACGGCGTTGCACATGTTGCAGCTGCCGCAGCGATTTCTAACTAAAATCTGTCAATTCTGTCATACAAACAATTTTCAGAGTTATGTGCGGTAAGTAGTACCATATATATACAAAATATATGTAAAAATTCAACTGCCGACATTCAATATTCTTTTAAATATGTTACAGATTCATGGAAGGCAATCTATGCCCAGTTTAAGAACAGCTTAATTACAGTTTCAAGTCGGATTTAATAACAATTATAAACGAAATGAATGAAAGCATTCATTAGCATCCGAAATGATCATAATTTTGATTTAAGGAATCGAGTCACGTAGCAAACGGATGCCAAAAGAAATATGTGAATCGAAAACCAAATTTATTTAACTGTCAAAAGTATTTATTTGATATACTCTTGCAGAGCGTATTATAAATTTGTCACAAAATGTATAACGCATTGAAAGAAACATATCAGAATAAAATGAGTTATATATTCGTGATCAGTATCAACAGCCGAGACATGTCCGTCACGTTTTTCAGGTTTTTTTCTAGAGCTATGTTGATTAAACTTGGCACACATGCCTATTCTTTCCGCAGGTAATTTCTATGTTTAAATAGGCCAGATCGGGCCACTATAACATATAGCACCCATAGGAACGATCGGTTGAATAATAAGTTTTTGTATGAAAAACTTTTTTTCTTTTCAAAGTAACTCAACCAAACTCACTATGTCTAAATTTAAGCATATTCTAAACATGCTGCCCAAATCATATCAAAATCGTACTACTATATCTTATAGCTGCCAAAGGAACAATATGTTCCTAATTTCGTTTACTTATGCAAAACTTTTCTGCGAGGGTATTAATCATCAGCACGCCGAAGATAACATTTCTTTCTTGTTTTTTGTTCATCTAAAGAGCTCCAGAGTTTGCAAAGAGCGTGTCAATTGGTAGCACAGATTATGTCAGACCAGAACTCTGGGGTTTTCTCCACAATTCTCTGGAAATATCGCTGCGCTCTGTGGGCAAAACACAACACAAAGCAAAACACAACAGAATTGCAATAAATGTGGTTGAGACAGCGTTCAACTCAGTTAGTTCTGCTTCTACATTTCATAAGTGCACATCGACATCAGACGCTGATCAGATATATTGATATATATATATCCATATCAAAACAAGTACAATGTCTGATTGTAATCGCAGTTATCGCGTCACTTTTGCCAATGTTCTGCGCGCCATTGCAGCTGCCAGCGTGTTCATCATTATGACCGCCATCTATCGGCAGGACGATGATCCTGGCTCCAACTATTTGCATCCCAGACGTGCGATGCAGTAATAGGAGCTTCAACTAGGCTTAAGTGTTAGTTTTATATGTTATTTACTTATTTATCTTAACAAATAAATGTAATTATTATTCATAATGAAAAGTGAGTGTGCAATACTTTATTTAGTTTCACTTTGTTTAAAGTAAAGAGTAATATGATTTATTTTGATTTGTGTTTTATCATATTTATAAGCCTATGCTGACTAAGAACATATGTACTATATATGTAAGTATATATATTATAAAATCGAAAACGACAATTACAGCTTTTGACATAGAGTATAACAAAGCTGCATTATAAGAAATTTAACGTGAATGAGTATAAGCGTGCTGCTAATTATATAACTATTAACAGATATTGCATTAAAATAGTTTAAATTATTTGTTTACTACAAAACTGCATTTCCTCATTGGGATATCGCAGTTTAGCATGGGATTTAGCGAACTTTTTTTAATGAATCGATGTGGCAATTTCCCAAGAACACAGTCTTACGGGTTTCGCCCATACATATATTATTGATAAAAACACGTTTTCGGTTTTATAAAACGCATATTTGAATGCTATGCAATTAACTAATCATCTGGAAACTTCGGTTTAGCTGAGAGGCGGCTCGATTTCCGAACATTACGCTAACATTCATTGACCTCGATCTGTTGTTATTTTTACTGTTAGGTGGGGAATTGTTTTGCACCGCAACTTTTCTGAATCTAGTTCGAAGCAATAATTTCATATCTATCAAATAATTGACATCAATCTCAGAAATGTGTTTATATAATCACTATTTATCATTTGTTAAAAAAGTATTGGACATGTTACCAATCTGATATTTAAATGCATCCAGAACACATCAATATTCGAGAAACGTAATGTCGCTTTTTTTTATAATACACATTATTTTAGAGTTCTTTCAACTGGCACTTTAAAAAGGCTGTCAACACCCAAGCTATTCAAGGTTATTTGGGGCAATTACACTATGTCACAAAATAAGGTTTTTTTGGGGTAAGACTGAAGTTTAACATTGGGATACAGTAGAGATTCATAATGACGAAAATAATTTTTTTTTTTAATTTTCAAAGTATTTTTTTCTTAAATTCTTTCCAAATATTTTATTTAAAACAACGATATACCAGATTAATTGCCTACAAATAAATTCCTTACATTCTATAAATACATGTATTTAATAGTTTTGAATATATTAAATTCGATATTTCGAAATTTTTTTTTAATAATTTTTAGCTAGAATTTAAAAGTTAAGGAAAAGTAAAAAAAAAAAATAGCAAGGGCAAAATTTATTTTATGAGTATTTAGATTCACTAATTAAGTTTTGAAAAAATCATCATCATCTTTAAATTCTATGGCAGAAATTCGAAGATGTAGCCATTTCAGCAATTTAACATTTTTACGTCTTTTCTGAATCTAAAATTCGTAGAAAATATGCAAGTATTTTGATTTTTTCCAATCTCAACATATGATCTAAATTGCTAAATTGCTAAATTGCTAAATTGCTAAATTATAAGTTGTTAAATTATAACAAAATGAATTCCACTGGGGATGACTTCTAAATGGCGAACTTAACATACAATAAAGATCAGTTTTATTTCTGTCAACACAACAAAATTTGCATATTGGTATATTTTGACAATTAGATCAGATCTTCTATATAACAAAAATAAAAATTTAATGTAAGTTGCAGCTTTTTAAAAAAAAAAAATTTCATTGTCAACAAATATTCGCCTGTTGGAAGGATCAAAGGTAAGGTCTTCCATTTTAAATGAAGTTCTTTTACTAATAATGGACCCTAAAATGTTTGAAAGTTAAGCTAAAATCAGTAAACAATATACACTTGATACTTACCACATAAGGACATGTGTGGTTAATGTTAGTAACATCTTTAAATAAATTATAGATCAGAATAGCAACTGGATTATAAGCTCTCTTCATAAATCGACAACCATCAATGTTGATCTTATATAGCCATGGCTTGTATCCATTTGCCTTCTTGAACACTTGGATTTGAACGGAAATATTGCTGGTAGGATAAAGGAGACGCACTATTAGATTTAAAATCGTCTTATTTCGGTTAACAGCCCGTAGACGGCATTCGTCAAAGACAATCCAAGATTTATTGTGACTTTCACAAACGAAATTGGTATACTTGAATTCGACAGCTTCCTGTAAAATGAATCGATATTTGTTTAATGGTTTGTGAGTAATTTAACACCTTACTAACATTATAACTCAGTTTTAGAAGAATCCATAAGTGAATCCCTCCAAAAATTACAAAAATGATGCGCATAGCGATGAGCTTCGTGTGAAATTCCAACAACTAGTTCCTGAAAATTATATATATACTCATTTTATAAAAATGGTTTCGCTTGAATACATAAAGTAATTTAAAAATGGTTTAATTATCAAAACCTTTTCATTTACAAGCAATAATTGTTATATTTTATACCCTGTTTAAGTCGATGTGGCCAAAGGGAATATCTTTTATTTGTTAAATTCAGAGTTTTTTTTCCCTAAATGTTTTGAGTTTTGGTAAATCATTCTAATTGTATTGCAAACCTTTTACTTATTCAAATTAATGTATGTTTGATAAAAAACTATGCAGAATATCTTATATACTTGAACATCATGCTGCATTTAATACAAACAATTAAAAATGCTTGCATTTCAAGCAGTTCAGCGGCAACACCAGCGCACTCATTTTGTCCAGTGCATGTGAAACTGTTGTTTCTGCCTGCTGAGACGGGGGTAATAGATTCTTCCATAGCTTTTGTGTTATTTATCCAATCTTAATGAATTTTACGCAACTGATAAACATTGATAAAAGAAATATGTGTACCAAAAATCAAAGCTATATCTCTAAAATTTTGGCTGTGAGAGTTTTTTCGATTTGCGGGGGTGCGGGGAGGTGTATTCAAAATTTGAAATAAACTTGATTTGCGTATGGTATACAGGAACCATTATGCCAAGTTTGGTGTCTCTAGCTCTTATAGTCCCCGAGATCTGTGTGTTCATACGGACAGACGGACAGACAGACAGACGGACATGGCTAAATTTACTCGGCTGTTGATGCTGACCAAGAATATATATACTTTATATAGTCGGAAATGCCTCCTTCTGCCCGTTACACACATTTGCATTCCGTTCCCATTTTTAATGGGAACAGGGAGTAAAAATTAGAAATATAAAATTAAGTTGCACCGATTTAGTATATTTTGAACGAAAGTGGTAGAGACCTGCACGAGTAAGTAAAAAAGTAACATGATTGTTAAAAAGTATTCGTTAACTTAAATGTCACATTATTTAATTTACTTCTACATCATGGATCATTTAATAATAACATTAAAACATTTAAACATTTTATAAAAATGGTTTCGCTTGAATACATAAAATAATTTAAAAATGAATCAATGATAAGCATGTGGAAAATTCCCCACCATGAACAGAAAATTCGTAGAAAATGTGGAATGCAAGTATTTTGATTTTTTCCAATCTCAACACGTGAAATTATTGAAATTATGTTACCAATTTAGAACAAAATTTAACCCACGGGGGATGACTTCTAAATGGCGCACTTAACATCAGATCAGATCAGCTTTATTTCAACAAAATTTGCATATAACAATTGGTATATTTGGTATAATTAAGCCAGTATTTTATCAGATCAGATTTTCTACATAACAAAAATACAAATGTAATGTGAATTGTGGCTTTTTATAAAAAGAAATATTCACAGTCAGCACATAATCGCCTGTTGGAAGGACCAACGGTAAGGTCTTCCATTTTAGATGAAGTTCTTTTATGAATACTAGACCCTAAAATGTTTTAAAGTTCCGATTAAGTTCAGTAAACAAAATAAACTTGATACTTACCACATAAGGACATGTGTGGTTAATGTTATTAACATCTTTAAATAAGTTATAGATCAGAATAGCAACTGGATTATAAGCTCTCTTCATAAATCGACAACCATCAATGTTGACCTTATAAAGCCATGGCTTGTATCCATTTGCCTTCTTGAACATATGGAATGGAAGCGAAACATTGTTGGTGGGATAAAGATAACGTAGGAATAGATTTAAAATCGTCTTATTTCGGCTAACAGCTCGTAGACGGCATTCGTCAAAGACAATCCAAGATTTATTGTGACTTTCACAAACGAAATTGGTATACTTGAATTCGACAGCTTCCTGTAAAATGAATCGATATTTGTTTAATGGTTTGTGAGTAATTTAACACCTTACTAACATTATAACTCAGTTTCAGAAGTATCCAAAAGTGAATCACTCCCAAAAATACAAAAATGATGCGCATAGCGATGAACTTCGTTTGAAATTTCAACAACTAATCCCTGAAAATCATATGTATACATATTTTATAAAATTTGTTTAACTCGAATACATTAGGTAATTTGAAAATGGCTTTGTTATCCAAACCTTTTTATTTAAAACCAATAATTGTTATATCTTATACCCTGTTTTAGTCGGTGTGGCCAAAGGGAATATCTTTTAGTTGTTCAATTCAAAGTTTTTTGACGAAAATATCTTGTCTCTTTACAAATCATTCTAACTAATTAAAATCAAATCACTATTTTAATGTTGTAAAATTTTTACTTATACAAACTAATATATGCATTACAGAAATATTCATAATAAATTATATATTTAAATATCATCCTGCATTTAATAAAGCAAGAAAGAAATATTATCTTCGGCGTGCCGAAGATATACATACATATGTATACCCTTACAGAAATGATTTGCATAAGAAAACTTATTTTTCAACCGATCGTTCCTATGGCATCTATAAGATAAAGTCATCCGATTTTGATAACATTTAGTCAACATGTGTAGAACGTGCTTTAATTTAGATATAGTGAGTATGGAGTTTCGAGTTATTATGAAAAACACAAAAGTTTTTCCTACAGAAACTTGTATTCAACCGATCGTTCCTGAGGCAGCTATAAGATATAATGAAATTTTGTCAACATATGTGAAAAGTACTAAAACTTAGACATAGTGAGTTTGGTTAAGTTATTTTATAAAACAAAAAAGATTTACATTTACTTATTTTTTTTAGTTTATTTTTCAACCGATCGTTCTTATGGTAGCTATATGTTATAGTGGTCCGATCTGGCCGATTCTAACATATGTTCTGCTTGCAGAAAGAATAAGCATCTGCGCCAAGTTTCATCACAATAGTTCTAAAACTGAGGGACTAGTTCGCATATAAACAGACAGATAGACAGACAATTTTTTCTGAGACGTCTCCTTCAATGTTTTACACATTGCGTTTTATAAAAATTAGACATATATAAATTTATTTTTAACGTAAGTAGTTCCCTCCAAATACTTTCCGTACTTGCTCTCTGTTGATGCTATTCAATACTTCATCTGGTGATTTTTATGATAAATGTCTCAAGATTGCATGGTTCATATCTTGTTTAAACTGTATCGTTAATTCGGCAATTATTTGTATTCATACCCGATTCAACCGGGTTTTAACTTTTAACTCATTTTGAGAGAGTATTAAAAAGTGTGTACACATAGAAATTATACAAACAATTTCTATGAGGGCTGTGAAACAAACTAATTGTGTTGTTATTCCCACAAGCGCTAGGTGGCGCATTGCTCTTTAGTCACTATTGTACGCGAGAGCGCGCCAACGTGAATTTCGTTTGCTGCCTGTCACTAGGTGGCGCCACAGCAAAATAGTTGTATTTTTGTAGGAAATTAAAAACCCGACTGTGATATACTCTTTTTTAGCCTCTTTGTGGACTCAGTGGGCGTGGCATTGTATTTCTGCTCAAATCAATTTAAATTTTGTTCATTTTGGAAGAAACAAACATTCCTTGTTTGTGGGGGCAGGGATGGGCGTGGCCAAATTAAAAACAATGTGTTTTTTAAAATTCAATAAAATTTTAATGCAAAATCAATCCAGCTTGAAATTCGGAGCTTTTGAAAATTTAGGAAATTTAAAAAATTTTAGTGTTAAAAATTACTGTTTTACAGAGTGCCCGCTAGAAATAGCTATTTTGTCATTTTTGATCTATTTTGCGGAATTTTATAGTTTTGGGGGTGGTTTTTGAAATAAAATGAATATGTATGAATTTAAAAGTTTTGCTTTTGGAGTGTTATAAATAATAGCTAGTTTTTTAATCAGCTGATCCCTAGTTAACAGTTTTTGACGATTTTGCCCGTTTTGATCTACTTTGGGGTATTTTATGGTTTTGGGGGTGGATCTTGAAATAAAATGAATAAAATTTTGATTTTTGTCCAAAGCCTTAGAATCACCCTCTTTGACGCTTTAATTTTGCTGTTTGTAACTTTGGTTTTTGCTAATTTGCCACTAAGCTAGCGGCCCTCTAGAACAACTTTTTTTACTCGCATGCCATTTTATGCTATTTCGAATCGAACTGCATAAAAAAAACAAATGTTCGAATCGCAAAATTGAAAACGAACAACGGCTTTTTTCCTGGAATTTTCTGCCGCGATTTTGTTGTTGTTTTTAACATTTTTCTAACAGAGGCTTAACATTTCTCTGATAAAGACCCGCAATTTTTGAAAAAAAATAAAATTTCTGTTAAATTTGCAGATCTGGCTTTTTTTATAATAGCCAAAACTAGCTACAAATATAGCCAAAATACAAATATCTGTTTTGCGTCGGCACGCAGCCAAAAAACGAAGATTAAACGAAAATTCCCAACATCTGTGGTATTTTTGAATACAAAATAACTAGTTTTTGTAGGAAAGTCAAGGTAAAACAATGTCTTAAAATTCAATGAAATCAATCCGGCTTGAAATTCGGAGCTTTAAATTGAAATTAAGATCTGTAAAAGACTAAAATTTACTGTCTTACAGAATTAAAAAATGGGTAATATTTTGTTATTTTCTACGATTGAGTGCAAAATCATCGATTTTCAAGAATCTATCCTGACGATTTTCCAGCTCTACAAAAATGTGAATGCTTTTCAGATGATATATTATTGTAATTGGGATTTTTATTAAATGACTTTGCAATTAAGCGACTACAGACTACATTATAAAACAGTCGATTACAAATGTATATAAGTATTTACGTAATACATATTGTATGTATGGATATATATTTAATGCTAATTAGCTAGATCATATGATTATGTACGTAGATATATGTATATACAAAGAAAGTACAAAATGGCAATAGACGAACTACTTGTTGAAATTCTCAATCTGCTGAAGCACCCAGCTGCGCGATGCCGCCTGGCTAAGATGCGGAGGACACAGGACAGCGCCAGGATGCTGCTGACCGAGCAGTTCCTGGAGAGCTGACTTTGTTGGCTTGGGTGCAATCAGTGGTGGAGTCTGACGTTCCATTGATGTTGCTGCTGCTGTTGCCGTTGGCGGCGGTGGTGGTGGACTTCTGGGTCTTTTTAACTCAAAATCAATACTACGCTTCTCATTGTTGTCATCGCTATAGATGGCCGAATCACGAAAATCATTCTCCAGGCTATCCTCCACCTGCTGCTCGTACTCAAAGTTCGAGGGCAGCAGCTCAGCAGCGGAGCGTCCTATCATACTATCACTGGATGTGCAGGAGGATGAGGTCAGTGAAAAGACAGAGTCACGTTGCAACGATGCCTCCGAGCTGGCAATGATGCTGAAGAGCGTCTTGGGATCAGCATAGTCGACATGTGCCATACGTTCACCGACTGCCTCGCTGCCCTGGCGATGCAGTATGCTCTGGCGGCACATCTCAGTTACATCGGAGACACGACGCTCAGGTGGCCGATTGCTGCGTCCAAATGCCATGCTCAGATTATCAATGGATTTGAGTGCACGCGGCAGCAATGAGATCTCCGAGTGGCTAACATTCTCCAGTGTGCAGATGGTCTTGTGGCCATTGCTAAGCAGACGCTTCATTAGGTTCTTTGGTATGGGACGGGCATAGAAGGATTCGCACTGTTCCGCAACACGTTCATTGGAGCCCGTTCCCGATTCCAGGCTAAGATTAATGACTGTCGTTTGGCTGTCACGTTTGAGCGTTGAGCCCGAACTGGATTCAGAGCTGCTGCTGTCACGTTGCTGCTGCACTGCATCCTCGCCCACACGCTGCAGCACACCATCCGGCGAGTAGACCAAGGTCACATAGTCCGATTCGGGACGCGGCGCCACATTGCAACGCTGCTCGCGTGGCTTAAAGTACTGCACGGATTTGGCACGTCCTAGCACCGGTGAGAATTTATAGGGCACGTGGACATTGCGCAGCAGCGTCTCATAGATGGGCTCCTCCTCTGTGTGTGCCGCCAGTGCGGCAGCTGTGGCCTGTGCCTGCGCCTCTGCCAGCGCCAATTCCTGCTCTGCCTCGAGCGGTGGCGGTGAACGCGATGGCGGACGTGGCGGCAATGGTGGCGCCTCCTGTGTAGGACTTAGTGGCGAGCTGGCTTGGCTGCTGTCGCGTCGCTGCTTCTGCTGCTTGTTCTTGTTGTAGATGCGCTCAAATTCCTTGTTGTGCTTGAGCAAATCCAGCACAATTTCCGCATCACGCTTGGACTTCTCCGCAGGGGACAACGGCGCTTGAGCGGCATAATACTGCTGCTGTTCCGGCTGTGCCACAACTAGCACAGATGGCGTCTCCTGTGCCTCCTCAGCGAGCTCGAGATCCTCCGTCGACTCGGTTATCTTCAACACGGTGCTGTCAAACTCACTCAGCTCCATGTAGAACTTGGAGCAGCTTTCCTTTCTGCTGCTGCTGCTGCCGCTGCCGCGTTGCTTCTTCAGCGTGGCAATGCGCTTGGGCATGGTCTTGTGATTGTATTGCTTCACCTCAAAGAAGCCCTTGCCCTTGACCTTGCGCTCGCTGAGATCAGGTTTGCTGCCGCGCAGCGAGGCGGCGCTATCATCATCCGCCTCCTGCTGCTCCTCCAGGCTGAAGCCACCAATGCGTGGCACTGATTTGCTGCGCTCTTTGAGCGCCTTGTAGCTAAACACAGGACTATGGGATTTGGTGCGACTGCGCTGATCTCGCAGTATGCATAAACAATGCTCCTGTTCCACACACTTGCAGTGCTCCTTGGGGGCTGCTGACTTGGATTCCATGGTATCCCGTTTCCCACTGCGATAACGCACGGCAGCGGCTAATTTCTGCAGCGCCGTATCATCCAAACTGTTGTTGCGCGCCAGCGTCTTGGCGGGCTTAATGCACTGCTCCTGCTGCTGCTGCTGCTCGGGTTCCAAGGATTCATTGAAGCTGTCAAAGGAGCTTGAGTTGGTTATGGTCTTGCGCTTAAACTTGGCATTGCGCTGACGTATCTCGCTGCGTCGACAAGCATTTCTGCGTTCCAAATAGGTGGGCGTTGAATTGCTGTTGGAATGCAGACTCCACTTCCAGGTGCTGCGATCAGGTGTGCGATCTAAACACAATAAAGGTATGTACTCAAGATTAGTGACCAGGCAGTAAAAGATGGCATTAGGATTGTTGGCGTTTAAGGCAAGCAAATGCTGGGCATGATCAAATGGGGTACGTTATTGTGGAACAAAACACCAGCAACACTCTAAGCACTAGCAAAAAACGGAGCAACTGCATCATCATCACTTTGGCTGTAGTTGCACATACATATAATGAACGCCTTTAAACGCATGCAGCTTCAATGAATATATTGGAATTAACAGCTCAATGACACTAGCTTGAAATTACTGACCCCTATTCCTATTTTAGGTTCTAATCAAAGCTTTTAGATATAAAACTCTAAGCTGTTCTGAATTGCGAAAAAATTTTCTATATTTAAATTGCAAAGTTTGCAATGAAAACTAAAAAGTGCTTGATATCATCAGCTTTATGCAAATACAGCGGACTTAAAACTAAAAGCTCAATTAAGTATGATTTTTAACGTACTCTAAAGTGTTATTTTCATTTGCCTCCCTTTCAAAAAAGATGAATTTTATAGATTTAGCAGTTTTCTAGTACAGAATCATAGGGCTTATAGAGGAAAAAATGTTAAAATTCAGGAATAATCCATCAGCATAAAATCTTTCAACATTTGAATATTTGACCTAAAGCGAAATCTTAATTCCATCACTTTCAAAAAAGATGAATTTTATTGATTAAGTGGCTTTCTAGTACAAAATCATATAGCTTAAAGAGGAACTCAAACCATAATCTTAGATTAATCCTTTACTAGAAAAGCTTTACTAGAAAAGCTTTTAGTATTTAAATATTTGGATTAAAGTGAAAGCTCAATTACAATAACATAATAAAAAAGCTAATAGCGCGACCTGACAATATTCTTAGCTTGTTGAAATCTCTTCCAGAAGATTAATCTAAATGTTTGTACTAGCTTAACTTAGCAAACACATTTAACATTTTAAAATACTTGAAACGAAAGCTTAATAGCTACAATAATCTTTAAAAGCTCAAAAGCTTCGATAAGTTGCATTTGCCATACCAAAGCTAATGTACATATATTCTATATTCTTTGCTACTGGATTAATATTTAACTAAAGTGCCTTTTTAAGGCTAGTGTCATTGACCGCTTAGACGAATTTTTGGGTTAGTAACATAGCTTAGCATAACTTGCATACAAATAATGTGGGTTAAAATGCGAGTGCATGGCATGCTGGACACAAACCAGTGGAGCAGAAAGCCAATTGAAATACAAGCCAAACAAAATTGGAGTAACATTTTTATAACTCAAGATACTTACTAGGCAGCGAACGAAAATTTCAGTTTAATTAGTCTACGCCAGATCCGCAAAAACCAGAAATATTACTACATTACGATTATGAATAACAATTGCAAATTTTATATAATATAACAATAACGATAGCGATTAGCAGTTAATAGCTTAACTTGTATTAAAAATTACTTGTTAAATTTTTTAAACAGCTTGTGTTTTTTTTATAATTTGATTTTTTTTTAAATTTTTTAGGGCTTTGGGAATAAAGTAGTAGCGCTTAGTTCAGTCTCTGGTGTTTTAGCCCTTAGGAACGCCTTAGAAAACTAATTAAAGTTTTTTGTTTTTCTTGTTTGGTTTGGGTGGTTTAGTTTTAGAATGCATCACTGGTAGTACTACAACGGTAAACATATAGCAGAAAAAATAAATATTTATATATAAATACTAAAGTTGTTTAAAGAGCTTAGTTTTACACACGAAATAGTTTAGTTGAATATTAGTTAGTCACTAAAATAAATATATATATATAAATAGCAATACCACAACCAATTATTTTAACTTATGTTGATGGCAACCAAAACACACAAAACATATACAAACAGTGCAATTAAAAAAAAATATTAGATACACAAATATTAGACACACATAAATCAACTTGTCGCTAAGAAATTGCACGACTTTTTTTTTGGCCAAAAGGAAATAAATATGAAAAGCACTAGAGAAATAAACTAAGCACTTACGAGGCTCCCACTTACTTATTTTTTTTTTTGGTTTTTTTCGGTTATGTCACATGAGTTTTTGAGTAGGAGCAAACAGCTGCAGTCTGCGAAGTGCAAATACACTGCGCGAAAGGTCTTTTTATAAAGCTAAAGATTTGCTACAAATACCAAAACAGCTGTAGTTTTATATGTGTATTGGTGAGCTTCGAAAGCTCAACGCTGTGTTAGCACAAAGGGACGCTTTTTAGCTACATACGTGTGTTTTGTCTGTGTAAATGTTGTCTAAAATAAAACTACAATACTAACGTCTTTTTTTACAGTGTGCAAGTGTGCAGGCAGGACTCTAATAAGCGTGAGACTTTCTACATAAACCAACACAGATTTAGTACTTTGCACGTATTGGTGAGCTTTGAAAGCTCGACGCTGTGTTAGCACAAAGGGACGCTTTTCAGCTATATACGTGTGTCTTGTGTATGTAAAAGCAGTCAAAAATAAAGCTACTTAACGTTTTCTTTACAGTGTAGACATGTGCAGGCAGTGCCCGCATAACTATAACTACATCATCATTCCTTTCCAAATTGTTATGTGTTTTTGGTTGCCGTCAACACAAACACAACTAAACAAAACAAAACACAACAGAAATAAAACAAAGCAAAAAAAAAACAAAACAAACAACAAAAGCACACACACATAGACACACACACTTAAAGAGGCTATGCAAAAAGCTGATACTTATGTTAACTATTTGACTGACGCTCACCTTCCTCGTTGCCCAGCTGGTAGACAAGTTCCTTGGCCCGCGTGGGTATATCCAGCTCCTCGAGCATAACACCTTTAATGTGCTGCGTCCAGATACGCTTCTGGTCACGATTTCTGGCCGTCAGTTTAATTTGATTGCGCGGCTCATCGAAGGGTATGACATAGAAGCTGGTTGGTTCACCAGGCAAATGTTCACTTAGCATCAGATTCTTTTGCTACAGTGTTGTTTTTTTGCGAAAGAAGTGAGATTAGAGCTAGAGGTAGCCAAAGATGAAGTGCACGGCTGCCGGAGTAGGCACACTTACCGTTATGAGGCTCTTGAACTGCAGACGACCGTCCTCCTTTTGCTTCGTTATGATCAGCATCGTCTCAAAGAGCAACACCTGACGCGGCTTGTTGTGCTGCTCCATCAGCAGACCCTCGTGTCGCAGCTCTCGGAGTACGCTGAGATCTGCAGAAGTCAGTTGAAGTGGAAGTGGGTTTTGTGTTAGACAGTAGACAGTTAAAAGATGAACTTAGTATTTTTTGTAGAATAATAGTTAAGGCGAGATTGCACATTTCTCATTTCCAAGAATGTTTCATTAAGATCTCTTAACTGTGATAAACTGTTTCTTGAAATTATTTGTTAGGCATTAATTCTTGAGTTTTGTTTTGTAATATTGAGAATTTGACCAGAAACTGATTAATGTATATTTTGAGAACACCCAAAAAATACTGAATTCTAATCGAGTTTTTGAATTCTTAATTGGAATTATTGTGTTGTGGTTTGAAATATACTCAAAAATACCAAACAACAACTAAAACAACTTTTAAAATTGATTAATAAAAAGAAGTGGTAAACGAACACTGTCATCTTCAATTTCTTTAAGTATTTTTGTCTATTGAATATATAGTTCAAAATACTGAATTATAACTAATTTGGTAAATTCTCAGCATTTATTTAATACTTTTGTCTATTGAAAAGATATTAAGATGTTGTTAAAAACGAGGTCTTGAGTCCTAGGGAAACGTTTTTCACCTAACGTATTTTTAGTAGATTTTTATATTTTTATCGCTTAAAAAATATAACATATTTTTAACAAAACTGTCTGGAAATTCAGTATTTTTTCAAAAGCGAAAAACGAGAGCTGGGAAATGTTTTTCAAATCAGGTATTTTCAGTAGTTTTTTTTTTATATTTTTATCGTCAAAAAATAAAGAAATTGTAAACCAAAACTGACTTTTCTCTTGAAACGATACTAAGAAATAAAAAATAATATTTACAGTAGTTTTTGGGATTTCAATCTTTTGAAAGAACTATAAAAATAATACCAACTAATTAAAAACTGAAGGTTTTTCTTCTGTTATTTTATGTGGGTACTCTAAAATACTGAAGGAAAACTGATTTATTAGTTTTGCAATATTTCAAGATCTTTCAGTATTTCAGGGCATTACACACCTGGTCCCATCCAGCCATCCAGTATGCCGGAAAGCTCCTTGACGCGACTCTGCTGCTCCTGCTTACGTTTCACCTGATCAATATTATGGGCTACCTGGCGCATAATGGCATATGCCTCGGCAACCTCCTTGACATCGCAGTGTTTGCGCAGGCTCTATAGAAACGTATGGAGAAGGATAAATGTGATTAATAGTTGAAATCTTTGGCATGGTAGTGGACAAGTTGAGGACTTACGTCCAGCAGCAGATGATACTTGAGTATGCGTTGCACCGGTTTCAGCAAATAGGAGCCAAGGGGAAGGCGATGTTGCAGCAGCTTCTGCGTGGAGGCAAGCAGCGAGTTCGTTGGCTTGGCCTGCAGCAGTTTGGTCAACAGGGAGATGGCTTCCGGGTAGCTTGTGCTATAAAACAAAAGAGAAGCAGCAAACATAAAACACACAACACACACAACATGTAATAATAAAAGCAGCTGATTTATGGCCAACCAAAATAGTTGAGCTCTTCATCAGGCGAACATGAAATTTGAATTTAAAATCAGCTGTAGGAGGACTCCAAAACTGGACTTGGACCTGGACATGCACTGGCCCCCATGATATATGCCCAGCTGTCAGCCGGGGCGACAAATCAAACTGCGACCATCAGCAATGCGCAGTTGGCTTCAAATTGACAGCGACGGCGACTGCGACAGCAACTGTGAGCAGAGCCAAATGTCAGCGTTTTAAATGGAACATGGAACATGGAGCTTGGAGCTTGGAGCATGGCGTGCCTGGACTGCCAATGTACGAGATAGAGAGCCAAAGACGCCACAAATGTTCGTGTCCCGCTGCTGGCTAACTAACTAACTTAGAAACAGAACTGCAATCGAGATCAATTTTGGTCAGCCCGTTAACCGTTCTTGGCCAGCGTATCTGAGATTTGGCAGACACGCCAAGCAGGCATCTCTACTCAACTCAGCATGTCTTTGAGAAAGTTCTTTCTTTGGCATATCATATCATGAAAAGTAGCTCAGATTAATACTTTTAAGAAAACAGACCTTGACTTTGAGCATTTTTTAATGTTAAGACTGCTTTTGGATAACAACTCCAACAGTCGCTGTAAACTGAGTTGAACAATCCTACCTTAGAAAAATCTGACAAATCTTGAGCTCTAAAACTCGGAATTGCGATTCTTGGATCTTTTCCAGATGATTGCCTTCAACACTTGAAAATGATATCTTTATTAAAATACTAAAGCATTTTGATAACCTTAAATTGCATTCATTTTTTGATAGTATATTGTATCCATTTATGACAAAAAAGTTTTGGGTATGAATTTATAGGCATTAGAATGGCAATTCTCAAATGTTTATCAGAACTTTGAATTCAACCACCTTCGTCGTTGCTTTTTGAAATCAAAAAATTGAACATTCTTAAGTTAAGGTTTGAAATTTACATTTCGAATACAAGAAAATTTAAGAAATGACTATTAATTAAAAAATCAGAATCGGAAATTGGATTAATTAATTATTTTTAGACTAGAATCTTAAAGCCTGAGGAACTGGGGACTGCAATTCTTAGTTCTGTTCGAGGTGTAACAACAAAATCATGATGTATCATTAAAAAATCACAAAAATGTCTAAATTCCTAAAAACAAATCTAGACATCCAAAAATAGAGATACTGAATTCGTGATCTTGAGGTTTATAAACTCTAAGGAATAACGCATGACTTATGCTTACCAATATGTTGTGTACACATCAAAGCGTTCGCGTAGGTTTATAAAACATTTGGCTATTTTAGCTGGCTCCATGCCAGAGTTGATTAGCTGCTGCAATAACATCGAGTTGAATTCGTAAATCTCTTCAATATTGGCAAAGAGTATTTGCAATTCGTCTAGACGCAGACAGGCGCCCTCCTTCCAGTCGAGCAGATAACTATAGAAAGAAGAAAATAGAGAGATAGTTAGAGAAAGAGACTTGTTAGCCTGGCCAAATTATAAAATGTAGCATGTACAATAGCTTACCCCTTGATAACCTGGCCAAGATCCTCAACAAAACTGCGCTCCGAGTCGACAATTTCAAGGCAGGCGCGTTCCAGCACGCTCATTGCTGGTGTGTGTGTATGATGATGATGATGATGATGCAGCATATGATGATGATGATCACCCAGCTCATTCTCGCTCTCGGCTAGACTCTCCACGCTAGCCAGATATGATGTGGCTGTCAGTTTGCCATTTAACAGCTGATCAGAGCCCGAACTAGAGCTCGAGGATGTGGAGCAGATGGATGAGGATGACAAGGGACGATTGTTGAGACGCGTCAATTCACTTAAACGTGCCGCAAATTTCGGTTTAATGTCGGTCAACGTGTCCAGACTCTCCGCCGACAGCTTGTTGGCCTCCTCCAGCTCAGCCAGCTGTTCGGCAGTGGGCAGACGTAGTGGCATGCCACCACCCAGCGTGCTGGCCTTGCCACTGCCAATCAGACTCTGATTCTTGAGCTTACTCCTCGCATATGTCTGCAGTGGTACGGTGGTGCTGCTCCTTGGTGCAGACACACTGCGCACCAGCTGCTTGTTAATCAGCGGCTTGTTCAGCGCCTCCACTAGCTGCGCTCCGCTGTCATCATTCTCGCCCAGATCCGAACCACTTAGCGTTAGCTGCTCCATATGCTGTGCGACCAGTTGAAAGTTGATTGTGTCCACAAAAGGTTCGGGGCTCTGTGGCTCGCTGGCTACTACAAATTCCTTGTGCCTATAAGCGAAAGGAAGCATAAAATTAAGATTTATCGATATTATAGATATTTTGTGTAAAAATATTGATAATAATATATCGTTTTCATATTTTTACTTTTTAAATTCTGCTTTTATCAGTATTTTGAAAGTTTTACATTTACTTTAAAGACATATTGCCTTGTCGATTATAGAAATCTATGTTTTCGGACTATAATCAATGTTTTATGAGCTGCTGATCGATACTCTTTCAAAATTATCAAACCAAACTGGTTTTGGAATATATATAGAGTTCGAAAGGTTTTCAATTGGTAAAATAAACTTTTCTAATGTTTCAATTGTTAACATTTCCAAATCCGATCAAAACATTTGAATTCGAAATTATTAGCTATTTTGATTTCCAAATATCGAAGGAATATTCGAATTAATTGTTTTTGAAACAGTATATTGAGAAGAATTGCATTGTGCATTGAAAAGGAGAGAACGATTGCTATTTAATAAAAAGAAACACACAGTCAAAAATAATTCGGAATGAAAAGTTTTCGGAAAATAATCATCAATAAAAAAAAAAATTGTATTTTATTAAAATTGATTAGTGGATTAATTTAAAAAAAAAAATTTTAAAAATTAAAACATTTTAAGAAAACTCAATTTCCGAAAGAGTCATATAAAACTATTTTCCTTTTTTCGAATATAATAGCAATCACTCTTCCAGTTTAAAGATAAATTCGAATACATACTTATCAAAATTCTATTGTCTCAAAAGTATAACTTTTTAAATTGAATTTTCCATTGATATTCAAAATTCAGAAAAGCTAATAGTAGTCATTCCAAATGTTTTAGTCGAAATAGGAAATAACGATATCGCTACAAAGTAGTTCCGATTTAGATGCCTACCTGGGAGTTGTTGGTGGCGCCTGCGCCAGCTGTGTACTGGTCATGACCAGCTGCTCCATTTCAATGAGCTTGATGCTCTGCTGACTATCGTAGCGGGTCAGTTTTAGTTTGGCAAAGGGCTGCCCTTCGAAATGAAAGGGTGTGCCGGGTGCAGTTTTATTTGTGGGCGTTTTATCGTCATCCACGGGCGTGGCTTTTCTAATTGAGCTGCAGTATTCGCTGCTGGCATCGAAAGTGGATACCAAATCGCTGCCGGATTGTGTTGATAGTTTGTTTGTTATTTTGGATAATGGCAGATGCGACAGTTTTAGTTTGGGTGGTGTTGTTGTTGGTGTTGGTGCTTTCACATAGCGCACAGGCGTGGGACTACGCTGTGACGGCAGCAACTGTTGCTGCTGCTGCAGTGCCTCAATGTCTATGGCATTAACGGGCACAGCATCTGCGTGTGTGATGATCCGCTGCACATTGGCTGATAGCACGCGAATGTTGTTGCCACGTCGCGAGTTTGTGGCAGTGCCAATGCCACTGCCGCTTGAGGCAATGCTGTGACTGCTGCCCAGCTCCTGACGCCGCTGCACCACGCGACTCAGCTGCGCGCCATCAGGCTCATCACGCAGACCGGCAACTACCAGCGGCAGGAGCGGCGATGCTGATGCTGCTGCTGCTCCTCCTGCTGCTTGCAACTGGCACTTTGACTCCGATTCGAGTGTATAGCTGCCCGAATTGTTGCTGTTGTTGCTTGTGTGGCTTGTGTTGCTTGTGTTGCTGGTGTTGCTTGTGTTGCTGCTGCTGCTGCAATTGCTGTTGCTGCGCTTCGGCGTTGACTCACCGCTGCTCTGTTGATTGCTGTTGTTGCCTGTGCTTGGCGCATGCACCACAGCCTTGGTTGTTGCACCACCAACGGCCAAGTTGTTCGTCAGTGCGTCATAAAAACCCAGCAGCGATGGTGCCAGCTCTGTGGTGCTGCCTGTCAAAAGGAATTGAGAATATATGATTGTGTGATAAGTATACATAAGTAAGAAATGTTCCATTTTATTCTATTTATATATTTCTTATGATATTAACTAAAGAACAGATAAATTAACAGATGATTGTGTGAGAAGTAGACATATTTTAGGTAGGAAATTCTACGTTTTTTTTTAATTCTTCAAGTTATCTATGATTTTTTTATAATATTTCATACAAGGGAAGAACATTTGTGTGGTTTGTTTTTTGAATATCAAAACAATTAAAAGATATTCAAACCAATAAACTATTTTTATACTCTTTTTTAATATTTTTGAAAAAAAAAGAAAAAAGAGTATGTTGTGTTTGTGAAATGTCCGTCTGTCCGTCTGTCTGTATGAACGCTAGTTTTTTCCACAATTTTGAAGATAGAGCAACGAAGCTTGGTATACATGTTGGTATATACCATAGGCAGACCAAGTGTCAAGATTCCCACCCACCCACCATTTGACCTTGATCATTACTTCGATATTTTCTATATTTTCTAATTTAGTCTACTGCATGAATTCAAAATTTAAATTGATCGTAACAAGTTTTTCTAAACAGCACGCGTTGACTTTAAATTTAAAATATGTTTAATAAAAATCAAATAACAAACTACAATTACATAAAAAAGCGGCAATAAGTAATTTGCTGTAGACTTAAATGATTTGTGTATTCAAAAGTCGTCGATCTTGATCTGCATTCCACTTTGCATTGATTTATGCAATTTGCAGTCCTTTGTTCTGTTTCTTTTACTTAGCAAAAAAGCAAAGTACAAGAATATGTACAAGAGCAATGATTAAAGCTATTGACTATTGACATGCATGATCTATAATTTATTTATCAACTGTCAGAGTGTGTGTGTGTGTGTGTGAATGTGGCGAATAATGTTATTAAATTCGCAGTTGTGTAAGGCTTTTTGATTAATTGAACCATTTGTGAGAAATGATGAGCAAAGCTGAAGAATGCTCAACCACCATGCCAATTGCCAGTTGCAGCTTGTCTTTGGTCTTCGGTGGTGCTGTTGGTGGTGCTGTTGGCTGTGACTAGATCGTCGTTTGTGGTTGCTGCTGCAATGTTGCGTTGGCATATCAATTCACATGTCAGGCCAGCAGGCAGAGACAGACAAAGCGACAGAGACGGAGAGACAGACTTGAAGGCAACCTACTTATTTATGCAGCAGACTCAGCCGGCAGGCCAGAACCCAAGTTACAAGTCTCAAGTCGATGTCGAAGTCGAAGTCGAAGTTTTTGACTTGTTGTCTTGACTGATGGCCACGTTCTTAAGCTTTGTTGTTGTTGGTTTTCGCGTCCTGCGGCTAAACAACTCAATACATCAACTCGCCAGCTTTAACATATTTCATTTTACGCAAGAAAATTATGGCAAATATCACAAAATTATGTGTTGCTGATGCAGCCTATCAACGCGGCACGATCGTTAGACACCCGCCAGCCTATATAGTTTATAAGGCAACATATGAGGATCAGGAGTATCTTATATGCACAGCTATATAGTTCAAACATGCTAAGTATAGACTGGTGTATCGAAAACATTGACTTTTTAATCTTATTTGCGACTTTATTATTTAGCATCGTTATCTTTTTTAATTGGAATAATTTATATTAATTGTACAAAAATCTTGATACTATGAACTTCACTATATAAATATACATACATATATATACTATATAATTAATTAATTAATTTCTTTTGATATTTATCCCAGTTAAATTGTTTGTGTATCTTAATTGTACCCTTATTTCCTTTGTTTTATTTTCATTCTTTCTTATAGTATTCACTTTATATTATATTTATATTTTCCTTTAATTAATTACTTTTAATTTCCCTTCTTTCACTTAAACTTTATTATTCCTTTCTTCAACCTCAGCTTTTTCATTATTTTTTCCACAAATCATACCATTCCTTTTCCAATCACATTCCCAATCTTAACAATCTTTCTTACCATATCTAATTTATTTATTTCCTTCTTATACAAATCCCTTTTGTATCGCATCCAAACCTTCTTCAACTACACTTATCCATGCTTCTCATCTTCCATCTTATACCATTCCCTTGGCTTCGTTACTCTCTACGCTTTCATCCTGCTAATCTATTCTTGTCTATTTCCATTTGTAGTCTATTTGCATAGCAACTCGTAGCTCTAACAAATTTCTAGCGTCAATGTTCTTAGCCAGTTTTCACATTCTTCGACCAACTTTAACTAACTTATGTGCGTGACTAATCCAAAAGCATAATCTTTTAGCACATTTGCCTAACAGCTCGAAAGATCTGCCCACAGTTTTGCTAAAGGTAAAAACTGTGCCGCATCGACTGGACTTAACTGGAGGCTCTGCAAATCAGACAATTAACTTGAAGACAGAGAGTACATAGAGAGATGCACCGGCTACTGCAATTGGCAGCTGCAACTGGTTTTCAACTATTAAGAATCTAGCATTAGCATAGACAGGCATTGGCATCCTCAGCCTCATCCTCAGCCTCAGCCCCATTCTTAACGTCTCATCTTCATCCTCCACAAAACTGAACACAGTAGCCAACGGGCCACTTTTTCTTCTAATTGCAAACGGTGTCAATGTGTAGCCGGCTAAAATGTTGTTGTTGCATACAGTTTTGTTTGGCTACAAACATTTATTTTTCTACAACAATTAGTTTTTCTTCAGTGCCGCCACGCCCACTGCCAAGTTGGCTGACAAAATGACAGACCAAAAGACTGGCTAACTAAACTGATAGACGAATGGAACACTCAGTTTCTGTGTGTGTCTGTCTAACTGTCAGTCTTTCTGGCAGACTGACGACAAGTCGTAAACATGATTTGTACATTTAATTTTCCATCATTTTGCTTGATTATTTCAACGCTGTGCAGCTGAGCGCATGCGTGGGTTGCAAAAACCAATGACGAACCTGATGACGCCACACAGATCTGATCTTCCTGCTGCTGCAGCTTCTCTGACCCAGTTTGGTGGCAAGAGCGTTTTGCAGTTTGCTTAATTGCCAGCCGTGGGACGTGAAAAACTGCAGCGACAGGTAAGTAAAAGGTAACAGGTTATGGTTTTTCTTCTAACAAATGGCCGTAAGGCTAACAACTCTTATCATTGTCATTCGTTTAATTAACAAGATTCGGCAAACTATGGGTTATTCTGCAAACGTTATAAGCATCATTTTGGCGCTCAACATATCTAACAACATATCTTCTTTTACAGATGACTAGCATTTTCCGGCGTGCGGTGCTACGCCCCGTATAAAATCATTTTTACACGAAAATTTAACTTCGCCCCTAGAACCTAAGCCAACAGTTTTCTACCCAACAGGGTACATTTTCCGGAAAGTAGGTATGCAGTTTTTAATGAATCTTCTTATTGATCTTAGAAAATTAATTTGAAGCAAATCGCACCAATTTTACGCCAAGGAGGGTGAATTTTCCGGAAAATTGGTATGCAGTCATATATTATTTTTTTATATAGATCGTTGAAAATAAGTTTGATGCTAAGCAAAAAAGTTGCATACAACGGTTTTCCGAGAATTTTCCACATTTCCCAACCGAATTTTCCAAGATCCGGGATTAGTGCTCACTTTCGGCATATGCCTAAGCTACTGTGGAAATTTCAGTCATCTAGCTCCTATGGCTTGGGCCCTGCGTTGGTTGCCAATCGCCATCGCCATCGCCAGTGAGAACAAACTATATTATATATATAGATAGCGGTCTAGAAAATGGAATAAAAACCAACGTTTTATTCTAGCCATTCCATTATACGATTATTTACATGATTTTGATTAAGAACTTAAATTGTATTTCAGTTAATCCCCTTATTAATAAGTTTTCAAATACAAAGCTAAGTTTTCTTATAGTCAATACTCTTATTGATAGAATTCGAAAATTAAGTTTAAAAAATACTCTGTAAATAGTAGTATATCAATAAAGACAGCGCTTATATAATTTATTCACATTTGAACACTGACTTAGACACATAAATCGTTTTTCATTATATTTGGCGCCCAACGTGGGTTAAGTCAGTCACAATTCCTCGCCATTTAAGTACGGAAACCTAACCCAAACTATTATAGATTCTTGCTGCACAACTCGTTAATTGCATAAACCTAATGCCAACCATTTAAGACTAGCAAGATTACAGTAGTTAAACCGCAGAGCAGCTGCTCCTGTTCCTGTTCCTACCTATTTGCGGCTTACAGTGATTTCTTTAATCAATTTATGGCATAATTTGAGGTGACAGTTTTATGGCCGATTCGAGGGACTCAGCTTGTGCTAAGTCGCACTGGCAATCAGCCAACGGATCTGCCAGCAATAAAACAACAACTAGCTGAATAAAAAAATATTAAAAAAATAAATAAAAAAATATACATGCAACAAATTTGCATGTCGCTTTGTCGCATTGTCACAGGAAAACAATGAAATGCATTTCGCAATTTTTACAACTGGAGTAGCCAAAGCTGGCAAGACTCTCTCGGAGACATTGAGACTTGGCTGCCAGCTTTTGGTTTCATTTTAGCCAGACTGGCCGTCACACAAATCCCCCCCAACACACAAACAGACAGAAAAACAGACGGACAAACAGACAGACAAAGTCTTATGACGCTTGCCACATTTTTGTAGCACGCTGCGGCCCTTTGTCAGTTCTGTCGTGTCGCGGCGTGTCGTGTGGCGGCTTCAGGTGTCAGCGACAGAGACAGAGACTGAGTCGATGCTATCGGTGCCCCCGCCACAAACAACAACAACAACAACAACAGAGAGCTGGACGAGACTGTGGCCCGTTTAAAGTGCGCAATTTATGGCACAGCTGACACAATTTCATAATGCCGCCGATGGCTGGCAAAAGATTACGCCATGTTTTTTGGCTAAAAATAGCTGCTTTAAACCAGAGTTACCAGCGACTTGGCAGAGTTGCCACAAATGCGCCAAAAACCAAAAAAAAAGGTCAAGCAGAAGGTGTTGACAACTTTGTAAGTGCTGATTTATAAGTTTCTCATAAGTTGCAATTGTGACATTGAATTATGCGTTACGATATGTTCAAGGGAAAGTCCTCTTCTGGCGATCGCAATCGAAGCGACGACAACTAAATCGATTGCTTTGCATGTTTTCAACAGAGTTGTAACAAATTGTTCAGTTTAAGTTCAATTGAACTAGCCACTGAAATGAACGAAGGTTCGTTTGCTTTAAGCTAGACAACAATCGATAATTGGGTTCGTTTAAACAAAACAAACAAGAGAGCGAATCTAGTAAACTAAATAACATAACGAACGAAATAATGCAAGGGAATCAGCATAAAACTAGTTCCGAACAAACTCTTTAGTTCGATTTGGGCATTTTCATTACATCTCAAGAAAATGAAACTCATAAAACGAACAAATAAACTAGTCTAAGTTAGCAACTGTGGCGTTTATTGAACTTATTCTTTCAATTCAACTTTAAATTACAGCTCTAGCAACAAATTGCTGCTACTCTATTCCCACCTCTCCCCCTCCATCTATCTTTCTTCCCCTTTGATGTTGACATTGCCACAGCAACTGGCACGCACCTTGGCCAGCCTCTGTAAGCTGTTCAGTTTTCAGTGTTCAGTGTTCGTCTTGGCCAGCTGTTGATAGCATTATATTAATGCGCTTAGGCGATTTGTATGGTGGCGTCGTCTGACCAAGGTAGACACACACACGCACACACATACTCACACACAATTGATATTTTAATCGGAATTTCATTTAGTCTGCTCTTTGGCGCCATTGGCCGTGTTTAGGGAAATGACCAGTGGCTGCCAGTTAAGCACCACTTTGCCATCACCTTACACTCAAAAACAAAAGGTATGCATTGTAGAAAATTTTAGAAAATTGTTGAAAATTGATAAAAACTCAGACTATATTTGTACAGCCTTAGCTATAAATTAACATATTTTCATAGCAAATTTCTATACAGATAAAAATATGTAATTTTTTGTATCTTAACAAAACTTGCGTAACAACTCTATATCTCTTCTCTCTATAAAGAAACAAGGCTCAAAATCTTCTGCACATAGATCCAATTTACATAAAGTAAAGAAATATATATCTTATCAATTAAAACGAGAAATAATCATAAAGTATATGTAGCTTATTTAACAAATTTCAATAATTTGTGTTAATTTTTGCGCAGTTGACAGCTTTTTTCTCTTTTCTTGTTTTATAAACTATTTTTTACAGTGTATCGATTGCCACTTACACACTGATGTGTTGGGGTCATTAAAAAGCCATTGCTATATGCAGCTATCTGTGTAAACGTGTGTTAAGCCAAATCAACGCTTTTAACTTGGCCATTTAGGCACGCATTTTGCAATTGCCATAAAAACTATTCAATGTGTCGCAAAATGCGCTTAAAATATACACACACACACACACATACATTTGAACTGATAAGACCCACAACAAAAATAACAAGTAACGTCTTTGTTTATTGTTTTTAAATTGAATGCTGATTAGTATAAACTGCTTAAAAGTAAGTTTATGATTTTATATAGGTTTTTAACAACACCTGCAAACATTATACAGAGTATATAGTGCTATGTGAGTGTAGTATGTGGAAAAGACCAACGCATAACTCGAAACGGAAGCAAAAATTACAACGAAATTCATGCGCCATTGGGCACAAAGAAAATGTAGTACCACAACAACAACAACAGCTCCCACCTACTTGTACAAAAAAACCATATATAAGAATCGTGTATAATAAAATTTACAACAAGTATAAACTCAGTTTTTACAACGGATGCAGCCAACACCTCAAAATAACTGAACGGAAGTCGCTCTGAAGACGAATACCACTATACACTTACCAATAATATTAATGATTAGAATAAAGAAGTTGGTTAAAATAAGAATACAAATTTGAAAGCTAAACCAATCTAGTTGACAAATGATAACTAAAAAGACATTCAAAGTTGTGCTAGTTGAAAAATTATAAAGATAATTTTCATAACTATTTTGTTTCCGTCATGAATTTTAACAGATTTTTCAACTTCATCAGAAATAATTTTGATTTTGCAAGCAACAACTGCTATTAAAAGTAATTATTCAAGGCTTTAATAAATATTCCTAATTTTCAAAAATGTACATTGTTTTCTTGAAATAAACGCCTGAAAATAATTTTCTGAAATTAATAAACTGAATGCAGAATCAATGAAATTTACATATATAGGTCTGTTTCCCATAACTTTTCATTCCTAATCGTTTTCAACATTGCATTAATATTTTTATTGTCGAGTAAAATAGAAATCGTTTTTTTTTTTTAATTTTAATACTTGAATATTTGAAACCTCTTCAATTCACAGTCGCCAAAGCAAAACTTTTTTAACTGAACCTCGCATCAAGATGCGGAATTCCGAACTTTCATCGGAATCGGAAATGGGAACATCCCTGCTAAAGATATTTCTTACAGAAAGTTGATAAGTTTTGACAAATTTATGAAATTTAGAAAGAACATTTTTAAGGAATTGAATGCCTTTCAAGTTAAATTTTGTTAGCATATACTAATTTTTTAGTTACTTAGTAATTGATTTGGACAAAGAATATATTTTATTTTACAAATATATATAAACTAGCAAAAAAGATAACTATATATGTCATTTTTCTTGTTCTTCGTATATTTGCATCTTCTTTTGCAACTTCCGTTTGAACTGATATAATAATCGCAATGTTTTGCGAAAACTTTGAAACAGAAACATGTGGCACAATGCTTAGGACAGTAGCAAGAGTTGAAACTAGTATTTCAAAGGCTAATGCACTGCAAATTGCAGCAGCATTGCGAATTGAGAAAGAGCATAGAAAAGTAAAGTCAAGAGCTGCAAAATGGCATAAGCATAAAATTCTTAAGATCATCTCCCCCAAGCGCTGTTCAACTTCCACGGCGCATATTTATTTATAAACGCGGTGCGATTCCATGGATCAGAGGCACTTAAATAGCTGAGTTCTCCCCCAACTGGAGGCCAATAATAAAGAGGAGAGTAAGCAAAAAGAACAACGTGGCAACTTTTGCTTTTGAAGCATGCAAAAAACCTATTTACAATTCCAGTGAAAAAGTGAAATCCTTTTAAGCGGCAACAAACAGAAAACACAACAAATATCTAGGAAAATGTCGCCCCAAAAAGTTATAAATCTCTGTTCATATTTGCACGTGAGCAGCCGACAAGCCGACAAAACTGGACAAACTGGACAAATGGACAACGTGCGTTGGACTCAGACGAAGCCATAAATGTCACGCAGCCGGACCAACTCCAATGTGTATCCAGGCTAGCATATTAGTTTTCCACCAGCTACGTGCTAAATTCCATGCCCAGAAATCCATTAAGCGGCCTAGGCCCGCCAAACGCCAAACAGCAAACGGCCAACATGCCACGGCCAAAGTGCTAAAATCTCATAAAACGTTGCCCAGGCGAGCCAAGGCAGCTGCTTCTAAATTAACCCAACCTCCTACTCCAACTTTAGCTTCAGCTGCAACAGCGTCGAGGAGGCCACTTGAGGCATGCGACACTTGCAGTCAAGCAGCAGCAGCAGCGCAACAGCAGCGCCGTAGCAGCGCAGTAACAACAGCAGCGGCAGCTGTATATTGTTGCCGTCGGCTTGCACTTTGCACTTCAGCCCGAAGGAGTCTCGAGTGTCGTCAGCAGCATACGAAAGAACAATTCTGTATTAATACAATCTTTGATCAACTATAAGCTACCCTCTAAAAAGCTCTAAAGTAACTGATGCATGCGTATTGGTAAATGTGCATGTATTAGTGAACTTTGCCAAAAAGGTCGGCTAGCTGTGCATTGGCTATGAAGAGTAAGCTTTGAGCTTTGAAAGTTCAACGAGCGTGTAAACTGTACGTGAGTGCAAGCTAAGAAAACCGTTAATTTATTTTTTTATAATTAAATGAAAAATTGACAAATTTTTAACTTTATTAAATTTATTAATAAATAAATTGATTTGAAATTTGATTATTTTATTTTAGCACTAGTATATATTTGGTATAAAAAGCGGTCAAAAATTTCCAATTTATCAATGCGGAAATCAATTTCTAATTCTTATTTCTAATCTTGTATATCCAACAAAAAATCAAATTTCAGCTCAGTATTTTATCTTTTGATTTGCAAATTTATACAAAATTTATTAATTCTTTATCATTCTCTGACTAAACGTGCATTTGGGACTAAATATAATTTATAAAAAATTTATTATTTTAGCAAAATTTAAATTTAATTTAATTTAACTTTATAGTTTGGGACATTTGCTTGAACATTTTTCGAGGCACACAGACATATAGTTTTTCTGCGGAGTGAACATACTCTGTTAGTATTATATTTTGCAGGGTATAACATAACATTGCAATGCAGCGTCCGTCGTTGACTTTGACATGACGAACTGAACTGCGTGACTCTGGCATTTGAACAGGAACAGAACTGAGGAGCAGACCGTGCCCCTGAGCCATAAACAACAACATTAATAACAACAACAACAACAACAACAACATCGTCTGTTGCCTGATGAATTGCAAACATGCCGAGAAATGCATAAAAGTGTGAAAACAAAAAAAAAAACAATGTTACTAAAAATAGCTTTTGAAAAATGCAACGTCCTAAAATAAAAAAAAAGAAGAAATAAAAATGCCAGCAACATTTCGTAAAAACTAATTTGGCTTGCATTTTGGCCAAATGGCGTTGGCTATTGGCCTTATGCTAATAACATTGTTGTTGTTTTGCTTGTTGTTGTTGTCGCTGTTTGGCGGTGCCAAGTTTGGACAGCAGATAGTCTCAGACATGGCCATGACCAGTTCCAGTTCCAGTTCAAGGGCTTTTAAGGCTGGCATTTTCGGGTGAAATTTGCAACATTGCCACATGCAACACGCCGCATGCCGCATTGTGCCGCATTTGGTCAACTCTTTTATTTATTTCTTTCTTTTTTGTTTGGTTTTCGATACTTGCACGCTGATAAAGACATTCAAAATCCGTGGCATTATATAAGACAGGCGCTGCTGCGCACTCACATTTAATTAGCCGATAAAAAGCGAGAAAATAGCCAGCTTTTGCCTATTTTTTTTGCTTTTTTCATTAATGTAAAAAGCAGCCGCATTTTGACCTCAACCAAAGCTGCCCACGCGCCACTAATGCAATTGGACAGCCAGACTATGTTGAACAGGGAGAGAGGTAGAAAAGTAGGGAGGCAGAGAGGGAAAGAGGTAGAGAGAAAGAGACAGCTGAAGTAAGAGTTCGAAATATTGTACTGTGGATAGTTAGGTCAAACGCTTTCGTACAACACAGATATGATAACTGTTTGATAATTAACTTTAAAATTACCAACCCTGTTCCGAATTCGTATTCCGTTCGAAATTTGCGGAAACGGATTTGATTGCTGTTCTGAACTACTCAAAACGTCAAACGTATACGTTTTTTAAAATTGTTTTCTTTTTTGACTGGGGAATGAAAAGTAATTAATTAAAAAAAAATAACAAGTGCTTGAATAAAATTTTCTTATATTCTTCATCATATTTGGAAAAGAATTAGTAACTTTATTCATTAGATTAAAGTCAAATTACATTGATAATATTAAATTGAAAAACTGTCTCTAGAACAAAAGCGAAAACGTAACTGTTCTCGATTTAGCACAGCAATGCCTCCTAAATGTCAACTAAATATACCTTTTTACTATGAAAACTCGGTTTCGAACTCGGTTTTGAAAAAAAGAAAACGAAACCATTCCGATCGGAAATCAGATCAGTAATTCATAAATCATTCGGAATTCATGCGCTTTTACTTTTGAAAATCGTACTGTGTTCGGAACAGGCTTGTATTTCATTTATAGTTTCAACTACAAAAATGTATGTTTTTCGAACATTTGTAGGGCTAATTATAAATTTCATTATTTTTACAGAAAATATGACGTAAATGGAAATCCGTCGATAGTTCATTAACAAAAATAGTTTAGGTTTGCTTTTGTCCCAAATATAGCAGTATTGTTTTGTTCAGTTAACTACAAGTCGAAATAGTTTTTTACCTAAGGCAAGAACACATAAATAATTAATTTATTAAAATAATCTAAATACAACATATATAAATTATATATTATGTATGTAAACATAAAACTGTTGATAAACCAGCTTTTAAAAACAATTAAAAGACATTCTTTTAAGCAACTTATGTCTCTTAAAATGTTCCATTAATTCATTTTTTATTTTTGACAATAAATGTTAATAATTCGAACAGATCTAACCACTGTGCGTGGGAGCAAATACAGTTGCAGAGTTTGTTAATCTGTGTGGACAGTTAACATTTGGATGCGGTTTTGTGTGTGTGTGTGCGTGTATGTGTGTCTCATTTGGAGAGGCATTCGCTTTCAAAATCAATTTTCTCATATCAAATACGCATCTGGCGGAAAACGAAAGCCGCAATGAGCAGGAAACGTCTGTCAATGTTTAAATCTCCGGCAATGCTTAGGTACAGCTTCGATTGCAACTCTGACTCTATAATATGCTTTATATATGTATATATATATATATTTTGATTGATTGCCAGGGCCAATAAGTGGAGCAGGGATTGCATAATGCACACACATACACACACAGTGTTGTGTGGGTGTTGCCAGCTGAGGAAGTGACACTGAGCTACTCTCATATCTAACTCAAGTACAGGCTGCACTGCTAACCCAGTCAGAGATGCTTACCGACTGTATATCAGTCAGTCAGTCAGTTTGTAAGTCAGTCAGTCTGTTAGACAGTCCATCAAGTCTTGGCCTCGTCAACGCTGCACTTTTGAAGGCCAAAAGTCTAAAGGTGCATTACACGCATTGACACGACAGTTAAGACAGACAAACAGACAGACAGATAAACCAACAATATTGACTCTAGATACGAGCTGGACATGCTAACATTGACTTCTTGGTAACGGCACTACTGCCCGCTCTTCACCTTCCCTTAGCCCATTCCCTGCCCAGTTGCTAATGAGCATCATAAATAAGCCGCTGGTTATATTGCCCTGGCTTGAATAAATTTGCATTGGCAGTGGCCTGTTGACACGGGCCAAGACAAGATATCTTTGTTAACAAACTTGCCAGTTCATTTGTTCTGCTTCTTCGCACTTGCCAGCATTCTTATTGTTTGTTTAACTTTATGACAAGTCAATTGAATATAAGCCCAGTTAGTTGCAACTCCACTGGAGGTCAATTTTCTAACTAAAGCAGCTTTCCAGTTAAGTAATATGTCATTGATCTTTCACAAAACTTGCCAAACATTTATCATACAGTTACATACTCAGATCATGGCTTAAAGTGTTTTCGCAAACATTTTGCAGCTAATCAACAGCAATAACATACCTGCAAAGAGAAAAGAGTTGAGAAAAAAAATTAGTAAGTTAACTTGACTTGACTTGTCTTAGACTTAAGTTGAGTTGAGGCTACAAATCTTGAGTATTCCCTCTGGATGAGGTCAGCCTAATAAGCACTCAATAGTAGTACCCTCCTCCTTGGATTGATGTACCGTATTTAGCAAGGCCGCTTTTGGAATGTGGAACTGATTTCAATGACCATAAGGGGCAACAAATGCCATTTGCCACAATGCCATAAAGATGATGCTGTCAGCGACAGAGTCTTTTGACCAATGTCAATGCTATTAAAAGGCATCAATTGATGGTCAATGCACCGCAGCACAAAAGTGGTTCAAATGCAGCACAGTGGTTGAGGATATAAGAAAAAACAAAGATAGATCGATTGCAAACGAGGTTTATTGGTTTCTTAGAAAACATTTTATGAAAAAATGCGAAAATAAAATGACTTAAAATAAAAATCTTCAAATAATTCATGGTAATTACAATATATATATATATATATATATATATATATAAATGTATATGCAAAATCAACGATTAATCGCACTTAACCGACCCGAGTAGAAACTAAATCGATTATTTGTTGATAAAGTCAATAATGGAAAATTTCCCTAATGTGTTCATGATTATTTTCATAACGTCTATATGCAATATTTAAATGCCAAATGTTTCCCAATACTTTGATCTATAAATTTAAAAAACATTATAGTTCTTAAAGAGACTTTTCTTGAGTTAAATCGATACAAATCGATAAATACAGAAATGTATACCTCATCCCTTTTACCCACAGTGCACAGATTTTCCAGCGAAAATATGCCAAAGATGCAAGCAAAGAGTGCAGATCACTTTAATGCCAACTTGGGTAACTAAGAGAGAGAACGCGTTTTAGAGGCCATCATCAACCAGCTCATGATCATTCCCAACCCCAACCTCAACCTCATCCTCATCCTCATCCTCACTGTAATCGTCCAAGTGTCTGGTTAGACCACCGGCGTTGCAGCTGCAGGCGGCAACCAATTGTAGCCAACTTTGGCTAGGCGATGCTCTCGACCCGGTTCGGTTTATGTGTTGGTTTGGTTGTGGCTGCTGTAATTGGCAAGTGGAAATATCTTAGGCAACGTCATAAAAAGCAGGTCAGCGGACTACCTGGCTGCTGTTTTGGGGCGAAAAACAATCAAATTATGGCCACATTTATATGCCAGCATCTTTAATTGATGGACCGTCTTGATGCCAATGTTCGCGCATTTGTTGCACAGCACATCAAATAGCTGCAACGTTGGCATGCCACAGCCCCCACAATACTGCAGCAAAAAGGAAAATGTGGCATCATAAAATTTCACTGCCAATGGGCAGTCAAGGCAGCTGTCCATCAGTAATTTACAGCATCAAATAGCCACAGACGACCGCCCATATGTTAATGAAGCAGACAGAAGACTGCAGAGAGCAGAGAGCATTACTTTGGAACGGATCGGATCGACATTGGACATGGACATGGACATGGGCATGGACATGGACATGGACTTGAACCAGGCAACTTGTCTAGGCAAATGCTCAATGCGTGATGAAAGACAGGAAAAGAGGCACACAACAATTTAGCGCTTTAATTTGATGGCAAACTGGCGACAAGCGACCAGCCAATGAACGAGTAGAAGAAACTAAGGAACGGCAGTTCTACATTGAGAAAAATTTATAAAAAAGAATTAGTTATAAATGTTAAAGCAAGTAAACAAATTTCATATATGCACCAATTTTAAACAAGACAAAGTTCACATGCTTAACACATTCTAAAACTGTTTCCATTTGCGATTATCTTTTATTCCACATTGATTTTAATTTAGATTTTGTGTTTCCGTTTTCGAATACAACAGAAATCGTTCTACCTTTTTAAAGATTAGTTCGACTCAAGAGCAAAACATTTAAATTCAAATTTTGCATCGATATTCAATACTCAAAACAGCTAATAACTTCGATTGCAAATGTCTTGATCGGAATAGGAAATGGAAAAACAGGTCAGATTGTGGGAAAATATTAGAAGAGGTTTGTCATTTTAGCATCCTATTTAAATTAATTTATAAAATATAAATATAACCTTTGAACCTATTCACAAATATGAAATGCAATTAAGTCAATCTTTAACAAATCTTTTATTGTCTTAACATATCTGAAAGACATACGCAGTTCTGAGCATTGCCTTCAGGATAAATATACTTATGAATATCCAGACATATAGATTAAATACCTAACGAGAAATGACCCCAACAATAATTCGAATATTGTATGAAAAGCGACTCATGCAGAATATGAACACGTCTCTTTTCTTCCTCAAGAAGTGGTTTAAAATCCATAAATTTATTATAAAATTTGATATTTTTTAATTATAAAGAAAAACAGAGGCATTATAAAAGGAAAATGTTAGATTATTTTTTAAAATATTTTGAATTCTGCACAATTAAATTTGCATCTGTGTCGATTATTATTAGTCAACATTACATAAAAAAAAAACAAATTGTTTTCTGTGTATTTTCAAAGAGTCAAGGCTTGGGTGCAAATTCTATCAACAGGCAAGGATCGGGCGTTAGATGGCCAACACCAGCACCAACACCAACAACAACACCAAAGCCAACTAGCCAGTTAGCCAACTAGCAACAAGGTACCAATTTATTTTAATTACTCGAATGCTGCTTGTTTGTATTACGAGCACTTGGCCAAAAAGAAAAGTATGCGACCAAAAAAAAAAAACATGAGAAATCAATTTTGGATCAGTCAGAAATGTTGTTGTTGTTGTTGCGTTGTAATTTGCAAAGTGCATTCAACTTTTTGGACTGAAAGCCCTTAAGGGCAACATTTGAATTGACTTCCGTCAACAGCAATAACAACAACAACAGCAACAACAACAACGAACAAAAAAGGTAAAGGCAAAACTTTGCTCAACATTCTAATTGCCGCATGTTGCAAAGTAAGTGCGGACACTTGCAATTAATATGAATGCTGCATGCAGCAGCCAGCAAAGGTGCAAGGCGCAAGGAGCCATAAAAGTGACTACGTTGTGGTTTGCCCCGTTGCACATTGCCCTGTTGCCGAGTTGCCTGTGTTGCAAGTTGCCTGTGTTGCCTGTTGCACGTTGCCTGTTGTTGTCTGTATATAGCCAAAGGGCTGCTGGCTGGAATGCAGCGTAACGCCAGCAACATTTCACGCTTAATTATAGACGCCGCAGCGCTAGGAATTTTTCATAAAGTCGGGGTTTAGGCCAACATCTCTTGGGGCAGGATGCGCGCATTTCCCGTCTAATGCAGCATTTTCTTCTTAGCCCGTTGCATCGAGTTGCAAGCGCTTTATTTATGTGTGGGCCGTTTGTTTTGTAATTTAATAAGCAAAACGCAAAAAGGGGCGAGACAATGTTGCAGGAAAAAAAATAATAATAAAAAATACGATATAGAAAAAATTCTAGTTGCCTTTGCCACCCACACAAGCGCACTAGCTACACACACACAGAGATAGAGATACTTATGTATCTGAGGCAGGCACACGCCGTTGACGCCTCTGTCGACGTCGGCGTCGGCGCCAGTCGGTCGTAGTGAGCGCCACAATGGCACAAAAGCTAGCAAAAATGCTGACTCAGCCGTGCGACGGTGGAATGCAACAGCAACAACAACAGCAACGACAACAACTGCAACAGCAACAACAACGCCGCATAATTCATATGCAATTAATAATTGGTTGCACATGCGCAGAATGTTGCAGCCCGCAGCATGATGCGCAACTTTGCTGCTGCAACATTATTGCTCATACACTGCAAGAAAGAAATGCTGAAGTACTTATTCAAATATAATTTTATTTTAATTGAACTTTTGCTTGAATTGTGCGTTGCATTAAATATTTGAAAACAATTGAAATTCATCATTTTATGGTATTGGATTTCAAGACATAGGTGGTCCTTGAGATAAAAAGAAGATTTTAAGAAATTTAATGGGTTTCAAATTATTTATAAACTGTTCACATTTGTATAATTTATTGATAAATTAAACATGTTTGACCCGTCTTTCTAAAGTTGTTAGCTTTTCACTCATATATCAGGTTACAATGCGAAAAACTTTTGACTTTGAAATAAGAAATTTGTCAAAAGTTAACTGACTTCCTTTCAAAATGCTTCAAAAGATTTATTTAGAATATTCATTTAAGAAATATGGAAATATGTTGGTTTTGGAATTGAGATATTTTGTTAAATTTAAAATATTTGCTTGTTTTGTAAAACGCTTCCAATTTTCAATTTTGTAATATTTTTTGATTACAAAAACAATATTTCAAGTTGACTCTGATCCTTAAACGAAAATCCAACCTTTTCTTGGCATTGAGAGCGACTTAAAACTGACGTTAATGAACTTATGTTAATGAAAATAAATTTTTGATAAAATTGGTAGCCTTTAAGCAGGTAAACATAATCAAATAAAAGCCAAAGACTAAAGACTCAATTTTCTTTATTGAATTACAATAGCCATGTCTCAATTAATATCATGTCTGACATTGCCACATACTACTCATATTTTGCAGCTGACCATGTGCGGCATACAAATTAAAACACGCGACACATTCATCATTTTCAATTGACGCTGCCACACATAAATAGTATTGTGAATTGGAGAAGCAATAAACTCTTGCAACTTCAATGCCAACTGAAGTGGAGTAGAGTAGCACTCTCAGTGTAAATATGAGCACAAGAATTTATGAAAAGGCAACAGCAATTTAATCCACATTATGAATGAGCGCTCTTTGAGTTATTTTATAAGTTTATTATAGTCTTAAATCTGCTCTACTTAATGCATTTTTATAACAATACAGCGATGCTATCAATTACCAAACAATGCAAAACTATTAAGACAATCAGCTTTGAAAGTATCTGAAAGCTTTGATGGCTGTGCTTGAAGCTTGCGTTAAGAAAAACTAACATTTAAAATCATGAGTGCTGTTTTGAAATACCTCCAAAGGCTTCAAATTTCCTTGTTGCTGTTAATCTAGTGAATTGAATCCTATTTCAATGGAAAGTTAATTAAATTCATGATCAAATGAAAGTGAATTCAAACCAAGAATTTATAATAAGACAACATCAATTTAATCCACATTATGAATTAGCGCTCTTTGAGTTATTTTATAAGATTATTATCTGCTCTATTTAACGCATTTTTATAACAATACAGCGATGCTTTCAATTACCAAGCAATGCAAAACTATTAAAACAATCAGCTTTGAAAGTATCTGAAAGCTTTGATGGCTGTGCTTAAAGCTTGCGTTAAGAAAAGCTAACTTTTTAAATCATATAAATCAAATAACTCTAAAGGCTTGAAATTTCCTTATTGCTGTTGATCTAGTAAATTGAACCCTATTTCAATGGAAAGTTTATTCAAATGAAAGTGAATTTAAACCGCAAAATCTTATTAAGATTTGAAAGTAGGAGCAGAAACCAGCCTGCACATTTTTGATGTTTTCAAATCAAATATCGAATAATATTATTAAAATTAATTAAAACATTAGAAAGTTCTTCATTATTACTAAAAAATTTCGTTGCTAGCTAAAAATTGTTAAAAATCAAGATTGATTAAGATTTTTTCTGTGTTCCTCTGACAGCTAATATTTTCAATTTTACCACTTTTCGTTGAAAGGCTGTTCCACTGTCCACAAACTGAAGCCTCAAGTTTAATGTCAAAAGCTTGTCCCCTTTTTATTTTGAATGCCCATTGTCTGGCTTTCTAATTAAATGCCTGAGCACACACACAATATTAATTTATGGTAATTTAATACTTTATTTTGAAGGAGACAAGAAAAAGATGGAACTCAGAAACTGTGTGTGTGAAATTCGAATGCACAAGCAAAACAAATTGCTAGCAATTTCAAGCAACGCATTATTATAATAGACTCAACACAATCTGAAGATCTACAATAATTTGCGTCAATTAGAAACATAATCAAAAAAAAAAAAAAATCAAAAAAAAAACGCTCTTTCGACCTTTTTTTTATGGAGTTGCTCTGATATTGTTATTGTTGTTTGGCTGGGGCTTTTCTTTCATTTTATTTTTGGGGGCATTGCAACAGCAGCGGCGGCAAGAACATTTGGCCCCATCGAATGGCGATCGAGTGCATCTAAAAATAGTGTTCGATGGGCGCATGCTACATGCTACAGGGTCTATGTCTATGTCTATGTTCTGCACAAGATCTTCTCATGCCACATTCTCTGCTGCCGCTGCCAGGCGTTCTTTTAGTCGATGGCAAAACACGATGTTGAAATTTTGATTGCGACATTATTTTGCCGCAGCAGAGCTGCAAGCTGTACAAATTGAGGCATTGCCTGAATGGCTGACTGGCCGATTGCCTGGATATTGGCTTTGGCTTTAATGCTTTTGGGCCGTCATTTGATTTATGGCAAATGCTTATGTTGACATGCCGCAAGACCATTTTCCAGCTTAATGATTGCATTCTTGCCACAGCCATTTCTATTTGGAACGCATACACATACACACATACTCGTATGTTGCAAGCGTTCATCACTATGTGGCATATAAATACCTTGGGAGTTGCACAGTTGACCTGGAAAACATATCATGTACAAAAATGTGTTAGCCCTGCCCTAGCACGTTGGCCAACATACAAAAATTTAATTAAATTTAACTTTTATTTTTGTTCGCATCAGATTGTTTGCCTGCTTTTAATTGAATTTAGCCCCCAAAAAACTTCATTTGGCATATGCAAATTTTATGCAATTAGCTGTGCAGTGCTATGTAAGCTGCTGGAAAACTGCTGGAAAACTAGAAAAACGTGCATTATTTTTCCACACAGGGCGATGACTTTAAAGGCGCACTGATTTCAAATAAACTTTACTTAATCAGCTGCTTAGCTGCTCTTATGTTAATTTTTTGAATATTTTTAAATAAAGTAAGCTTTAAGCTTTGTAGGTAATTCTTAATTGCATTCAAAATTACTTTATTATGCTCTTGCAGGTGATATTAGAAGTATTTTGTATGAAACACTTTTCTGAATCGACACGCTAAAGATAACTTTTCTGGCTTTTTTATAACTATGTTTCGGGCTGATAGATCTCTTATAATCAGTTTTCCTTTTGCACAGTGTCAATGTTTTAGTGAAATTGTTTCCAAAGAATACGCTTGTTACATTGTATGTATATTCGATTAAAGTATAAAGTCTTAAGTCTTATGTCTATCCGAGTGTGTGTCTTGCTGTGCTCTATAATCTCCATTAAGCATTTACATTGCATTGGCCACATGATGCTCATAATTTTACACTGCGCTGCAATTTTGCAATCATCGAAATGCAATTCGAATGCAATCATTTATCTGACTGTCTGTCTGTATGTCTGTCTCTACGTCTTGCTGTCTGTATGTCTGTCTGTTCAGTCAGGCAGTGAGCAGCTCACAGTTGGCACTATTTTTCATTTTTTATTTTTCTTAAGTTCGACCGCATCCTGTGCCTGCCTGCCTGCCACAGCCTGCAAGCAGACGCCAAAAGCAAATATTGATGCTAGGCGCGGATCTGTGGAGTTGTGGAATTGTGGAGCTGTGGAGCTGTAGATCTGTGTGCATTGGGGATACGAGTACAAGACAATCGATTATTTGCCGCCTGGGCGCAAACGTAATCAGACAAATTCAATTTACGGCAATTTGCATGCCGCATCGTCCAGCGTCTCGACCAGTTGCAACTTGCAACTTGCAACTTGCTCACACAACCAGTTGCAATTTTTCTTCTCTTTTGTATTTTTGTACTCTCTGGAGTTGCTTTGAATCGTTCAGAATAAGTACTGTAATTGAACTACTTATTAAACTGAACAATTGAACAGTATTTCTGAATTTTGTTCATCTAATTAGTTTTTCGTTTTAGATCCGTTTATAATTAGCTTCATTTACTTTATGTTTTCTTATTAAATTTTCTTTTAATTTTAATTTCGACTTAGATATTTATTTTTCATTGACATCAAAGCTGTAAATGAGTGATTTATTTCTGATTGAATCTGCGAATCATTCAGTCAGTGAAATAATTACCAAAAATTTAAATTCATTTTTTGATGAAAATGTGATTTGATTTAAAACATGATTTCATTCAAATTGAAAAAGTAATTTGAATTGAAATTTGATTTTTTCAATTTTTGACTTCATTCTTTGATTTTCAAAGATGAATTGTATTACAGTTTGGTTTTGCTTTTTACTTAAAAAGTCAATTAGACATATATCAGTTTATAAATATGCTTATTTTTTCTTTTTTTCAAAATATTTGCACAAAAACGTTTTGAGTGTTTCATACATTCCAAAAAATTGTTTTCTCTTTTTTTGTTGTTAATTATTCATAAATTAACAGATAATTTGTTAAGGTTTTCAGTACTTAGGACTTTTTCCTTAAGACTTAAGTTCTAGTCCCAAAACTGCTTCAAGATTCGTACCCTTATAAATGGAATAGTTTTCTTTAAGTTTTCAAATTCCCGCTAATTTATAAACGTGAGAATTAAGAAAACAAATACACCCAATAAGCTCATAATTTAGTTACTTCAATTGAACTACATGCAAAGGAACGAATCAAACGAAAGAGCGAACGAAGTTTGTTTATTTTTAGTTGAACTTTTAAACTGATTCGTTCAATTGAACTACAATACGGCAACTCTGTTGGGCTGCTTGAGAAATGACAATGGCTGTGGCTGCTGTCATTCTAATGTGACCAAGGCTGGTTGCCAAGGCTGCTGCTGCCTGATTTCCCACACCTTGCCCCTACCCCCCTTCCCATATGTGGCTACTGGCGCATGCTTGTTGCACATTTGGCGCCTTATCGCCGTACTCACATCTGGCCAGGTTCAGCCAGCTCACCCACTCCAGCAACCAGCAACAGGCAACAACAACAACAGCAGGCGCAACCTGAGAGCAACTTTTGGCTGGCAGGTAGTAGTTTTTCCGCCAGGAAATGAAAAATAGCCAAAAACATGCCACGCTCTGGTCTCCAGTTATCCGCAAGACACACATGCATGTTGCACATAATTGGCGTTTATGCCACGAGCAACCTGCAACTTGCAAACCAGCGACAACGACAACTGTTGCTGATGCGTTCATTGATACGCCCCGTGCCAGTTTGTGGGCAAATGTTGCCCATTTTTGGGGTGTGTCGCCCCTAGTCAAATGCGCTCACTCACTTAACCTTTGAACTGGCAACATGTTGCTGATGTTGCTGTTGCTGTTGTTGTTGCTATTGTTGTTGTTGCTGTTGTCATTGTTGTTGTTGCTATTGTTGATATTGCTGTTGTTGCTGCTGCATTGTTTGTCGCAGCAAAAAGAAAACGTGATTAAATTAAATTAACGTTTGCTTCCTAGCCGCCAGCAGCAGCAACAATTTTTTGAGATTTTTTTTTCTTTTTTTGTTGTATTTTTTGTGAGGCATGTGAAATTTAGTCATTAGTTGTTGTTATTGCCAGGCCATTAGCGCACACTTGCCAGCCACGCCCACAAATTCGTGATGATGTTGTTGTTGTCAATGTTGCTGCTGCTGCTGCTGCTGTTGTTGCTGCTGTTGCTGTTGTTGTCTATTGCTGTTGCAGTGCAAACTTTGGCAAACTGCTGTTAATTTTTGTTGGCATTGAAAATGCATACGAAATTTGATATTGAGAAATAATCACAGATCGGTGTAATCGGAACTGGTTCATTTATTAAGTTTTTTATCTCGCTTTTGATTTTGTTTGGCAAACAGTTCATGAACTTTGTGGGAATTATGGTTAAAACTTACGCAATTGTTTGGTCTTTTAGCAAATGTCTATAAATAATCTTGATCAGAGCAACAATTGCACAATAGGTGTATATTTGATACACTGAGAGAAAAATTATAAGTTAAGTGAAGCTAAGTATGAAACACACATATTCCTAACAATATATTTAGAATCCACAGATTGTCAGTTGTTCTCAAATGGAAAATGGTTAGAACATTAATATATATTTTTTGTTTTTACCTTCAAATAATTAACTTAAGAACCCCTACCATCGTAAAATCAAAGTCGTAAATCAATATCTTATATTATTTTGCAGCTCTCATGTTACTTATAAACATATTCTGAGCTCCCATCCTGTCCACATCGCACATTTTGCATTTTCTCATGCTCAATGCTTCGATCAAAAAAAAAGAAAAAACAATTGGCGGATGTTTATCTCTCTGGACAAGACAGAAAAGACAACAAACAAGAGCAGATACAACAACAGCAAGACTAACAAGATATCAATTTACTGCACCAAATTTGTGGTTTATTTTCACACGCTGAGAAACGCTTTTGAGCCGCAGGCAGCCAAAAAGATTAAATATGATGCATGCCTCTAAAAAAGTCCGATGCAAAGTGACTCACACAAATAAAAGTGAGCAACCAATCAGCAAACCCAAATGTCAGCTTTTTTCTTTCTATACTCTGTTTCCAAAAAATGGGGAAAAAAGGAGTATATTGGCATAAAATCATATACATATGGGTATTTTCAGGGTCGAGAATGCGACATTTAGAAAGCAAAATTTAAATGAAAAAAAAATGTCACAAATTAAAATTTTTAAAATGTCTTTTTTTTTTTTATTAAAGCATATTTATTATAAACGACAAGTTAAGGAAACTAGAGTCAAGAACATTTTATATAAATGCAGAAAATTTGAGGGATTTGTCTTAAAAAGAAAAGTTTCACACGCCCAAGAAGGATCGGTCTTGATGGATGAATATTTTGCCGAATTAAGCAAAAGAAAGCAGCCTGAAAACAGAGTATTTTGCAGTATTGTACTGTATGCAAAGTTCTTGCACGTTTACTTGGGGTTCTTGGGGCAGCTGACAGACTGCGTCTGAATCTTGAGGGTAGCTCCATTCTGAACGGTTCAGCGTACTCAACAAAACACAAGGCGCAGTTGTTTTTTTTTTTTTATATATTTTTTGTTGTTCTTATTCTGGAGACTTGTCATGCGACAGCAATGCTTAAACAGGAAATATGCGCAAACTGTAAATTGTAAATAAAAACCTTTTTTTCAAAAAAAATGAAACAAAAATGAAAAACTAAATGCGCTTTTCCTTTCACGAAAACGCGTGTCGCTGGTCAGCGCCAAAAGCCATTAACATAAAAATGAATTTCGCTTTTCTCAACGCCATATCACAGCTACCAAATCGCCTCAACCAGGCCAAATGAAGTTGTAAGTTTGGAGCTGCAGTTGGAGCTATGAGCTGGCAGTTGGAGCTGGAGCTGCAGCTCGAGCTGCAGTTGGAACTGCAGTTGTTTGGCGTTACGTGGCCAAAAAAAAAAAAGCGAAACGCAATAAATTTCACAAACGCGCGCAACAATTAGAAACGAAGCAACAAAAACAACAAAAAAAAACAGCAACAAAAAACGCAGCTAACGACAACCAAAAGAAACATTTTTAAAGCTATCGACGATTGGACGCCATCGACATCGACATCGATTGCCATTGCGTCGGTGGCCGCCACTAGAGATGGCACAGTGTCGTGTTTTATAATGTGACAGGAACATGCCTGACTCAACACGACGTAACAAAATAGCGGTTTGGGGCGTGCTTTAAATGTCAATAAAATATTAAAATAATAATAATAGTAATAATGATAAATAAAAATCATCTATCATCTCTATTCTAGATTCAACTTTAAGCCAGATTTGGTGTAAGTTAATTTCGCTAGAAAATCTCAATGCATTATCAAAAAAAGATGTTAAATTAGAATTAAATTTCGTCAAAGTTTTAGAGAATGTTAAATTCACTTGAAAGCCTTGATTTTTATCAAATAAATGATCTTAAAGTAATATTAAAGATTCAGTTTTCAGCCCGATTTTATGTCTGTTAATTTATCTCAATTTCCTCGATATATATTTTTTTTATTTAAGTGGAATTAATGAATATATTTCCATATAAGTAAATCGCAATTGAATTCAATTCTTTAGCAAAGGCATGGGAATTCAAGTCACAATATCTTGTCTAATGTGATATTCACTTTAAGAAACTTAACTTAAACAAGGTATTTTTTCAATATCCTTTTTAGGTACCCCTGTTTTAGTAATAATGCTTAACATTAATATTTCAATAATACTACACTAGTAGATAGTAGTAAGTCGTCCACTTTATATCGATATTGAAAAATAAAGATACAGTGCGTATACATAAAAAAAAGGCATATCGTGTATGAATTTTTTGGTTATTTCAAATGTGAGAAACATGTGTTGTGTTTGAAATTATTTCAACACGTTCTCATCTCTAACCACGACGACAATTCATTCGACTCGTGCGCAAGCGCGCCGATAATTTCTTGTTATCGACGCGCCATGATCACGTAAATTATGTCGAGGACTGGGTAAAAAATATAAAAATGAAAAAAATCACTCGCCGGTGCAGACAAAATGAAAAGCGACAAGCAAAATTCCAAAAAAAAATATAAAAAACGACAAAGAAACGGTAAACTTAATATTGGAATGCATGCGATAGGCATTTACAGCTAGCTTTTTTGAGCACTTCGAGGCAATATAGTTAAGCCTGGGCGAGATATATTTGTCTGCACAGATTTAGTCGAGTCAAAAATATGTATAAGTGAAGAATAAATAACCAAAACAACATATATATGTTTTTATGTAAAACTTCCGAAATGTACAACTTATTTATAAATATAAAGTCTTTACTACATTGTGGAAGTGCTCTCGAAAAGCAGTTAAAAAACAAATAGCTACACTTGACCTCAGCCATGCATAAAAAGAAAATCATAAAAAACTATTTTTAGCCCTTTTTTATAACAGTCAGTTGAAAGTGGACTCAAGTCCGCCTAATTAAGATAAACACAGAGAGACAGATACATTGTCATGAAGATGCCTGTCATGTCAAAAAAGGCAGTTGAAGGCAGTTGAAGCTGCAGCAAAACGTGCGAGTGGCAACAAGGCAACATTTCAGTTAACACCGTTTGGCTGGTAAACCGTAGCAACGGTTGTTAACACGCCAGTTGCAGTTGCAAGTTGCACCTTACCAGGCTACAACAAATTGCAGACGACTCAAAGACACAAAACAACAACCAAAAGAAACCAAAATAAGCTAAGAAATGCGCATTTTCGAAAGCCGAATGTTAAATACTCTGTCAGAAATATATTTTTTTAAATTTAAAATATTTAATATTTAAGTTTATTCCATGACAGCTATAAGAAACTAACTCAATTCTTTTTTAATTGCATTTAGTAGTCATAATTTTCATAACTTATAACTCATAATTGGCAAATTTTAAAAAACAAAAGCTGTTTTCTTAAAAGAACACAATTCTAAAAGATCGTTAGGAAGTACATGCTATAATGATGAGATTTTGATTTAACTTGACCTAAAAAAAAAATAAAAAAATATTTTTAAAAATTAAAAATGATTTGAAAAATATAAATTTAGATCAAATTTTTGAACTTTTAAAAAGATTTAAATTGGGATATCTTGAAAAAGACATTAGATTTGTATTAACAACCAATTTTACTTATTTTACTTATGGCAGCTTTATCATTAAGTGATCTGATCGAAGAGAAACAAGTAACGAAAAGATATCATTATACCGAAAATACAAGTTTGCAAAGAAACTAACGATTAAAAATATATAATACTTTGAGAAATTGGAAATGAGTAATTCAATGCGTTACATAACTCCTGACAAACTTATAATACATTCTGCAAGTGTACAAGAAACATTTCCTTAACGAAGACAACGCCTTCTGCTCCTTGTATCCAAGCTAGCGCCACCTACACATATGTAAAAGGCAGCACTGTAGGTGTGTATTGGGTGTGCTGGGTGTTGATTGTGTTGTGTGTGTATGTATGATTGTATGTGTGTGTGTGTGGTTGTTGTATCCAGAGATTTTTATCTGGCCACAAGCTGCTTGGCATTCTTTGTAGCCAACCAACTGACAATGTAACTGCCTACAGCTGCTGCTGGTTGTCTTACTTTGTTGCCTTCTATCTCTCTCTTTATCTATATAACTATCTCGCTCACTCTGTGCCGGGCAACGGAAGTCAGTAAACTTTCAGGGTTATTATTATGCGAGGTTTGTGGGCTGCAGTTCCATTGAAGCTGTCAGTGCCAACAAATAACATATGAGAAGACAACCTGAAAAACTTCTTCAGCTGCATTGGCATTTGCCAAAATTCAATGCGAAAGACTACAAAAACAAAAACAAAAACAAAAACAAAAAGAAAAGAACAACGCAATTCTTCACATCTTTACAGCTATCTGCAGTCTTTGAAGCGTACATTGAACCTTTTGTCGTTCTCTATAATACTTAGTTTATCTTTGTTCAGTTTGAGTTTGTTTTGAGCACAATTTGATTTGCAAAATACGATCAACAATTGACCCAATTCTCAGAAAGCAGTCAATGGCCATATAAATATATATAGTTATAGACATCCGTTGATCAATTCTATATAGTATTTATGACGCCAGCTCAATTAACAGTTATTCATATAGATCAGTTAGATCAATACTAATTGGCCGCCAAGGCACAAGCCAATCAGCTTTAAGTACAAACTGCTATATCTCAATATTGAACCCAATCGCTGAACTAAATACAAATATTACACGATTCGCAATATTTACATATTTCTGTTCTAAATACAACTGCAATTGTTATCAGCTTGCGGTTCTTTTTGATGCACTTAAATAGGAAGTTTCTTAATTGGATCAATAAATTTGCAATAGTTTACTTTATTGTTCTACAAACAACTCTGTTTAGATATAATACTTCCAATTGAGAACTTGCTTAATTTGGACTCTCATTTCTTTTGTAGTCGATTCTTATTGAAATTGTGTACGAAATTATGCGGTTACGCAGTGCGGTTTTCATGAATCTTATGGATCAACATGTGTATGTTTATAAATAAATATCTAGAGATATGTGTATTTGTGTGGGTTTATTTACCTGCTCTGTGGTTTCAAGAGACCCGTACTTGTGCTCAATATCATATAACACCTTCCTTCACAAAAGCCCACAAAAGCACATTCACAACATAAATTGAGATTCTATTCAAAGCTAAGCTAAGCAGGTGAAAGTTTAAAGTGTTGATCCATACACAGTATAAAGATATGCATAGATATATATTTTAAGCTTAGATTTCTAACTTAAAAAGCTACTACTAACTGAGTTTCGAATCATTTAAGTCATGTGTCAGTGTCACTAGGCTATGTCACTGAGAATTCCTTCTTTTTCCATTCTGATTGCAAATTAAGAGCCATGCATTCAACGCGTTAATCAATTCAAAGTGTCATTTGTATTAATCATTATATATACTATGTTTAATCATATTATATGAATGCAGTCTTTGTGATTCATAAGTCTTACACACAAAACAAAACAAAAACAAAAAAAGTTGTGGCAATGCAAAACATTTAGTTTGCTTATCAACTTTTATGACGTTTACTCTACTTTTATTTTACACATGGTAGAGCTGTTCCGGTATTCACTATCGGCAAAAATATTGCGGAAGTGAAATTCTTTTAAATTATTAATTTATATATTGTAGTTGGTCAATTGGCAAGTGAGCTCAAACTAAGATCAAAGCCAAGTAAAGTCAATCCGCATGATTATGTCAAAAGTTAAAATGAGAACACCTAGCGGAAATTTACTGCCGCAAAACTTTGCTGAAAGTGTAAACAGCTAAAGGAATTGTTTTTATTACACATACTTTTTATTACACTAAGTTTGCACATTTTCTTCTCAGTAAGTAAAATTTTGTTTATACCCATTCATTCTAATATAAATTGCGCATAATTTAATCGAAATCGGATATGAGAACAGACCTATTTTACATGATTTTATGATACTATTCTCTTTGTTGTTTTTTTACACATGTTTTCCGTTGTGTAAGATTCTTTGTTTATTATGATAGAATTCGAAATGCCTTTTCATGTTTGATGACATTTTTATCTGACGCATTTATGTAATGCTCTCAAATATCATTGTGATGTCAAGCTGAGATTGTATAAAATAGGGTGAGGATGTATATATAAATGTATATGTTTTATGCGGGTGTCGAACTTGCCAGTGACACATTTATAGGGTGAACCGAAAATGTCAATGCACTCGAGTTCAGCATTGCGTTTTTGTCCAATTTTATAAAAGACAACATGTTGTCCATGGCCAAGTGCAACATTGTTGCAACAACTGTGTAAGGCACTCACCTGCTGTATATAAGCCAAAAGCACACACACAATTCCAGATACCAAAGTTTAATGCACGCTAATCCAATAAAAATTCCAATAAGTGAAAACAGAAAATAGTTCAAGTGGAAGTCTGATTATAAAGACCAGCCGACAATTCCAGCACAAGTTGCACAATATACTCCACGCACAGTTTTTCTCAGTTGATAAGAAAACTGAGCAGAGTTGGGGGCCTCTGCTCCCTTCGTTCTGCTTGATACTGAAGTTTTTGTTGTTGTTTAATAGCATGCAATTATAGTCTTCAGATACAGATACTCGACACAGATGCAGATACTGCGCACAGATACAGATACAGTCTCAGTTGTAGACAGTTAATAAATGCATTTAAGTTGTTCGCTCAAGTGGAAAATTTTTCTTAATTTTTTTCATTTATTAAAAAAAAGAGCCACTTAACTTTGAACTTAACATTTGTGTTTGTTCATCATTTTTTATATTATTATTTATTAGTTTTGTGCACTTTTCGTTATCAGCAATTTCAAATGCATTGACCTCATTTTGGGCTCGGTTTTTTCAGGGTTCGGGTTCGTTTTCGGCTTTGGACAACAAATGTTGCCAAACATTGTAAACAAATTTTGTTGTTGGGGGGAGCGAGGCGCGGTCGCAATTGGTGCACAACGGAAGTTCGATGTGTGTGTGTGTGTTTGTGTGTAGATTTCTTCAAGCAGCAACTAGACACATAGTATTTAAATGCATCACTGCACACAACACAACAACAACTTTTACAACAACAATAACAATAACAACCACCGAGACGCGATGTTTACTATTTCAAAAATAAAAGCAAAAAATTTGTCGTTTGTCGTTTGTTGTTTATCAACTCCGCACCGGTCAACGTGAGACTGAAAACTGACAAAACATAAAACCGAATCTGAAACCAAAACCGAAACCGAAACTGAACTCAAAACAAAACAAAATGAAAATTGCCGCTCTTAAGAGAGCAAGAGAGACCTGCTGCTGTGAGAGAGTGTGAATTTGAGTATGAGTATGAGTACGTGTATGGGCAGAGGGGAGAGAGACAGGGAGAGTGTTGAATGCATGCGCAGGTTGGGGGTCGCGAGTGCTCTCTTTTGAGCTGCTGCCCCTCGGTTTGTTTACGTTGTCTCTTTGCCCGAGAAATGGGTTCAGTATTGCTGAGACGAGCGCATCTGTTACTAACTGTCGTCAATACACTGCTCTCAAAAGTATATGCATTTCTAATACAGAAGATGAGTAAGAAAAGAAGCCGTTTCCCCATTTTTACTTTCGAGTAGATTTTGGGAATTGAATTCGCATACCATTTATCTAGAATTGTAATTACTTGCTATTGAGATATCATCTAGTTCACTGAACCAATAGATATAATCAGGCCTGTTCCGCTTTCGTTAAGATATAGCGAAAGTGATTTTCACTCAAATGCGCATATTTTCACTATTGGTAAGATTTCGCGGATTGAGTTCACATACCTTTTATCTATAATTTTAATGACTTGTCATTGAGATAGCATTTTGGTCAATAACCCAAGAGATATTATCAGGCCAGCTCCGGTTTTCACTTTTGTTAAGATATTGCAAAAGTGATTTTTTCAATAATGTTAATATTTCCACTTTTGGCAAGATTTTGCGGATTGAATTCACTTTCATGTGATCAAGGATTAAATAAACTTGCCAGTGAGATAAGATTCAAATGACTAGATAAGATATAAGAAAACTTTGAACTTTTAAAGAAATTTCATTTCCGCAAAATGTTGCCGAGAGGGAAATCCAGAGAAGGCCTGGATGAAAATCATCATATTTAATGGAAATTTATTTCCTCAACTTGACACTTCTATAAGGCAGTACATAAATATAACACCGATATAAAACTAACAACTCTATTTCAAAAACAAAATCAATGCCTTTTGAAATTCATTTTCTAAATTGCTTATAATATTTATATTATTATACATATTTGCACATAACTAGATAACACAAAATTTGTTGTTTTTACAGCTGTCAGGTGTAAAAATAAAGATAAGCTAACTTTACTTAAGCAATTTTAATAAAATAAATTAGTTCCTGAGTACCTGAAAACAATGTTTATCTACAATATATGCTTAAGAATGCATAGATAAAATATTTCTAAATTAACTTTGTAAATTTAATCTAACCAAATGTAACCATACAGTCGTAGGCCAAGGTAGCTAGTACTCTAATCTAGTTAGATATTTTATTTTATAGGCTATCTAATGTAATAAATAAATAAAAATATTTCTTTACGTTAAACTGTTTATGAATTATACGACGCAGTTTTGACAAGTTACAGTTTTTTAATTCCATCAAGATTTTAACGAAAGTACTGTAAATTGAAAAATGTCCAAAAAGTAACGCATATTTAAAATAACTTCGAAAAATAAATATATATTGTGAAAAATTGTTCATTTTAAACGAAATTTTGACTTCAATTTATAATCGAAAGTTTGTTTTAAATGGGTTCGTCATAAGCTTAAAGTACTGTATTATTCTAATCTGAACTCTACCTGCTCTATACAAGAACAAGACTGCACTTGACTACGCAAGACACTTGACAGACGCAGCAAAGATGTGAGAGTATCTGACAGATGCATTTTATGTATTGCACGTTGCATAATGCACATTGTGCTCATTATGTATATCTGTTGGCAGCTTTTAAGGGTTGCTCCGATTATGTAGGGTAATAGTCAACTAAAGCCGAGCTGTTGATTTATAGCCACAGTTTTTCACACAGATTTTCACACTCTACGCAACTGGAAATTGTTTGAGTTTGTGGTGAAAGTGCTATAATAGATTTCCTATGACTTTAATATGCGCAATCAACTCCAAGTGAGGGTTGGCTTTAAGTTTATCATCTGAAATACTACAAAAGGGATGCTTAAAGTTCATCAAAATGTATTTCATATGCAACAGCTGCGTATTGAGAGTTTATTCAACTCGAAAACAAAGCAAACGACTTCAAATGTGTGTGGCACGTTTCCGATTTCGATGCACAAAGGCTGAAAGCGTTGTGGGGTTGGGGGTTGCTCGTTAAGGGAGTTGGGGGATGCTGCGCTCAGAATGAGCAAAAACTGTTGCGTGCTTTTGGGCGCGCCTTTCACTACGAAATTGGCGCACTCGTGCACTGGGTTAAAATCATCCAAAAGAGGGTTGCGTGCGGGTATTGCGGGGGTTGCAAGGTGTGTCCACGCATGCATTATTACGAGTACATTCTATATTCTTTTTTCTTTTTGGGGGTTGCACACATTTCAATTACCAGCCTGGCGGCATATCCTTTAGACACGCACGACAGGACGCAATCTGTTTAATTGAGCTGTTTAGCATGCTAAATAATTAAAAAGCCAAAGGCAATGCACATCAAGCGTAGGTCATAATAATAATAATAATAAATTAGACACGCGACCAACCTAAGTGGCAATACGAGTGACAGGTGTGCAGAATCTTCAATTTGAGTTGAGAATATAGACACGACTTCACTTTGATTGCCAAGAATAAGAGTTGAGTCATAAGAACAATATAAGATACACATATATTCTCCACCATAATAAAACACATCAGCCTCAAAGTTTAAAAGACAAACCAGTGATTTTTATTGTCCAGGGGACAATAACCACCTTTCATTATATACTTAAATAAATATTTAAAAAATAAATAAATAAATACAAAGAGAGAACTGTTCGAGAGCAGGACTACAACTTCGGACTAAAAACTTAGCATAAATGGAAACTAGCCCGATAATTTCATTTTTATTTAGTTTTCTTGTAAGAACAAAATTAGATTAAACTGAAATCCAGGAATCTCAAACTACATATTCCAAGTCTATTTAATTTTAAAGGTTTGTTTTTACAGTCCTAGAGATCCTACATAACTACAATAACAATTTTTTTATGAAATTTGATAAAGCCGTTTCTAATTATGTATGACATTTGAAGACTGACATTCAGAGAGTTCTTTTGGTTTCCAAGAATTAACTTACAATTTGCTGTACTCGAAACTGAGTGGTCTTTATTTTAACTGTCACGACTTTGTACACTTATGCAATGACCATTACGTGTCCATTACTAATTTGAAGTGGTTGGACCACCACCTCCACAACAACAACACTCCAAGAAACACACATGTGAATGTAGATCGTAGACAGAAGTCCGTTGATGTCTATGAAAAGTGTCTGGCTCATTTTAAATAAGACAAAGTGCTGGCATTTCGTGCTCAGCCGCGTGTCCATTAGCCAAACAGGCCGAAAACGAAACGATTATTTGCACAGTGCTCCACAAAAGCAAAAACCCACACACAAACAGCTTGTAATATGCAATAAGCACAGTAAACACTATAATTTAGTAGCCCATTCGGTCAGAAGAACCGAAGAACTGAAGCGTATATGCCACAAACTGTGCCAAACTAGGAGAAAAGCATAAAGTAAAAGTGCAACCGAAGCATGTCCAGAAAAAAAAGGCAAACAAAAACAAAAACCGCATGCAAAATGCACAAATGCATTTTAAAGTTGGCTACTGTTTAAACAACTGTCAGCTGGTGGCTTGAAAATGGTTTGAAAATTATTAAAGAAGAGCTTTTTTCTTGGCTAGACGAACATTTAATACTCTTGCTGAAATTTTGAGAGACAGTTATGCAATATGGTTATCTGTTCTCAGCCAAAATCTTCGCTCTTTATAATTTTATAAAGATCAAATTTTATTTAATTGTATTATTTTGAATTTTTAATTTATGTAGAAATTTTATTTAATTTTAATTTTTAAGCTTTAAAAAATAATCAGGTTACGGCGCTTACTTGACATTTAACACATTTCTTGAATACCCTGAAAATAACTAAAAAAATTTTATAACATATTTTTCTTGAATTTTTTTTATTTTGTTACGATTGATTCTTTATCAGCTATATGATATTGCAAGCCAATCCGACAAATTTAAGCTGAGTAAAGCAAATAGAAGCATCTAGTTAGCTCAGCTCATCAGCCTGATAAAGAATACACCTTTTGACTTTCGAATCGACCACTTTGAATGCATTTTACAAATCGTAGCAAAATTATAATACTCTCTCTGCAAGAGTATTTAAAATATTGGGTCCACGCATGCGCACAGCTATTGCGTAACAGTTTGTACCGAAAGTAATGTGACAAGCGTTAAATGCGCAGCAATCGATTTGATTTGCAATCTGCGATGCGAGTTTACGAGTTTAATTGAAAAACCGCCGACGACCAACGACAATTAACAATGTGTGTGTGTCTTTATCTGTATCTGTAGACACAGGTCTGTGTCTGTGTCTGATCGTACTGTGGGCGTGGCTGTAAATAGGCACAGACCCGGTACATCAAATGGTGATCTGTCTTTTGTCTTAGAGTTGAGCGCGTGTCACGAAACGCATGACTATTTTAAATGAGAGCAAATCGTTTATTTGAAACACAATTCAATTTATTTTAAAAAAGTTTGATCAAAAGCGATTCAGGAATTAAAAGGATTATAACAAGTTTTCTCTTTAATTGCAATAAAACCCTTAAAACAGAAATCCTTAAGAAGAAACAATTGCTATTTCATTTGCAAAGAGAACTCGAAATGAAAAGTACCCGGTATTAAAAACTGTTTGAAAACAGAAAAAGCAGACACTCAAAATGGAAAGCTATTCGAAATGAAAAGTAGACTAAAGTTTTCGATATTGTGATCCTGCTTTCGAAAGAAAATACCTTTGTTATTTCCTTTTAAAGGTCAGTTTAAATACTTCTCATTCCAATGCCTCAAAAGCATAATTTTGTAAGCCAATTTTTCATAGATATTCGAAATTAAGATTAGCTAATAATTTCAATTCCGACTGTTTTGTTGACTTGTTGAGCTGTATAACTTTCTCTATTATTAGAGATGTGCGTGCTCGTGTTACGATAGGAAGCACGCATCGCTAGGCTGTCCATCTGGTCTGGCTGGGTGGGTGGTTGTGTGTGCAAGTGTGCGTGTGTACGTGTATGTGTGTGTTTGTGGCATGACAGCTGTAAGGAAGTCAGTCGGTCGCTAATGCAAAATGCAAATGCCAGGCAACCAAGCAAATGCAACCCACGCAAATTATGAAAAATTATGCACACCATGCGGCAAATCGATGGAGAGTCTTGTCTGTCTTTGGCTTCCTTCTCCTTGCCACAAAAGGCCATTTCACGCCGCTAATGAAACAAATTGTAAGTGGCCAACACACACTGGACCCCAAAACAATAATTTCGACTTGACTTTTGCGGAAACATCAGCTGTAGCACAAGTCTGTCTGTCTTTAAGTCTGTCTCTAAGCCTGTCTTCTGGTCACTGTCTTTCGCTCTGTTTACCCATTTCGTAAACGTTGCGTCTTTAAGCTCTGCATTCATTGTTGTATAATGAAATCGTATCCGTTTTCTGTAAAGCCTGACCATGGTAATGGGATATTTTTGTGTGCTACCTTTGCGTTCGCATTGAATTTTTGTTTTTTTTTTTGTTTCTGCAACTCGTCTTCGAATTTCTGCTTATGATCAAAATATTTCTGTCTGCTTAAAACAGAAGGGCATAAAAAGAAAACCAGTGAACAACAAAATTGTTCACAGCTCTGTAATTTAAATCTTATGCATCACAAGACACCAACATTTTCGTTATTGTTTTTGTGCTTTTTGCTGTTGCTGTTGCTGTTGCGGCGCCTGCGCCACAGTAGCAATTGTTGTTGCCACCAAAATTGTTCATCATTTGGCAACAAAAGTTTGCTTCAAGCTGTGCCACTTGAGTAACCAATAAAATTAGTGAAAATTATTTCAAAAATATCTTACAATAATCTTGAAGTATGAACAAGTTTATGGAAAATTTTAAGCATTTTTAAAAACATTTTTATTTTACTTTGATTTATAAAATACTATATTTAAGAAGTATTCTAAAATGATTACGAGTAAAATTTAAGTTGAGCTGCTCATGGCAAATCCTTTTCCAAGGATTAATTGATTAATGATTTCAAAAAATGCGTGAAGTACAAAATAAATCTTGACAAAATGCAAAGACTCTTCTTTAACATTTCAGAAATATTGCGCGTGCCGTTTTTCAACATTTAAGCAGATTAAACCCAAAATATTTACTTTATGCTCTGGGCTATAATTCATTATATTTAAAATAATAACTCTAAAACTAATAAACATTAGCGCTGAGCTCATTTTATGTAGAAACTCATCGTTCTTGAAAAAAATAACATAAATCTTGAACAGTTTGAATTTATCTATGCTTGAGCAGGTTTATTAAATACATAACACATTTTATCAACACTTCTGAGCATTTAAGCAGCTTAAAGCTTGCTGACAACAACAAAAGTTCAAGAACTCACACGGCTTTTACTTTTGTTTTAAGCAGCTTTTGAGTCATATTGTAATAATCTTGAAAGCCTTTTAACATTCCATTTCGTTTCATTGTTGACTTAAGCTACTTTCGTTATTCTTCTGAGCAGCTTCTTTCGCTTTTTATTAATAAAGGAAAAGTGTTGGCCAAACAGAACACAGCAGACTCAAGTGGTAGAAAGATCTTAATCGTTTTTTGTATTGGACTTCTTTCATTTTGGTCAACAGCGAACCTTAACAAATGTGTTGTTAATATGGGCTTTAAGTGTTTTTTGTATGTTTTGAAACGTTCTGTTCTGCGAAGCTGCATTTGTTGTTGTTGTTGTTGTTGTCGCTGTTGTTGATCAGCCTGACAACATCAACATTAATCATTGTCAGCAACAACAGCCTGGTTTGGTCTCTGGGCCACCTCATCGTCATCTTCTCAGTTCTTTTTTTTTATTTCTTTTTTTTTTTTTGTCTGCATGTGATTTCATTAATTTCGCATTCCAATGCACAACGGCGCAAAATTCCATGCAGTCAGTTGAAGTGCCCCACTCGCCGCTCTCTTGCCCCAATCCCGGGCACAGTCATAGCCATGAGGAAGTGCAAAGTGTTGCACATGTGCATCGCACTTTAATTTTTATATATTTTTTTTTTTTTTTTTTTTTACTGCGCTTTGATCAATCAATTCAACTGGCGTCGTTTGTCTGCTTTCAAGGTTTGTTTTTTTATGCCACAGGCTGCTGCGCCCCCTTTGGCTATAAAAATATTTTAATTGAATGATCAAAATCGGATGCACGGCAATTGCATAGACGCATACATCTTCAACTGGAAAATGGAAAATATAAAAAAATTTCTTTATGAAAATCATTGAATGGACGACAAACGGGCGCCAGTTTCAATTCGATTCGATTCGATTTGATTCCAAAGACCGCATGACCCACAAATGCCGCTAAAGTCGTCGCAAAATTGCCAAATTGGGCATCAAAAGCGACAACGACAGCAGCACCAACAACAACAGCAACACCAACAACACCAACAACACCAACAACAACAGCAACAACACCAACAACAACACCAATTGGCATAAATAATACTTTGCGAGGGCAGAAGATATATATTTGAATGATAAGTGGATGAATGACAAAATGGATCAACTAAGGCTTATTCCCATTTCCAAATAGTATCGGTTTCGAAGGTTTTAATCGAAATTTGAAACATTAAAAAACTTTCTGAATTCAAAACTATTCAAAACTTTCGAAATTCGGAATTGATTGCTGCTCCGAGCTACGTTAAAGTTTTCGGTAAATTAAAGATAATGCCATTATTAATTTTTAGCTTTTGCAATAAATCTGCATTTAAATCTTCGAAATTAGTTTCAAAGTGTAAAAAAGCCAGGACTTTGTTTGACATTTGGAACACCAATGCGAAAAGTAAGTTTGAAATGGTTTAATTTTGTATATCTAATATATCTGATCTAACACCTGCCTGATTATCATGCCTGTTATACAATCCACTTTCAAATCAATTCCACATAAAAGTTTGTAGCATAATTCTTGAAGCAAAATAGACTTAAAAATCTGAGTTTTCTCATACGTTTATATAATTTTTAGATGAAAGTAAAACCAAGCTTTCAATATTTTTGGGGAACCATTTTGAATGTGGAATTCAAATTGATGCTGTAGTTTTCAGATAGATTATAAGCAAAACATCTTCTTTTCAGATACTCTCAACTTGTTGTCTGCATTTCCGTGTGATTTGCTTAAGCTTATGAATAGTTTCTAACTTTGAAAATGTTAGCAACTTGCCAAACGCACCTCGCTTGTGCTTATTATTATTATTTATATTTTTTTTTGAGATTTATGTGCCGGCAGAAGAGGCAGGCAGCGGCACGCATCTGCCATGCTTGGCTGCCCAGAGAAGGCAAAAAATCCAAATCCAAAATTCAACTTCAACTGCAACTTGGACATGGAGTTGGAGTTAGAGTGCACAGCTGCGGATTGCCATCGTCGTCGTCGTCGGCGTCGATGTCGACGTCGACGTTGTCGTCGTGGCCATGTCACCTTGTCTTGGCTGGCTAAGTCGGTCGCACATGTCGCGGCATGCCATTTTAGGATTTGTGGCCGAAAAACCAAAAGAAAAAATGGAAAAATTATTTATATATATATACGTATATATATTTGTAACTGCCGCATGTGCTGCTTATTTTTGGATACAAAGTTTGCTGTGTAGAAAGTGCCGCCAGCAACAAATCACAGTCGCTGCTGTTGCTGCTGCTGCTTTTGTTGCTGATGCTGCTGCTGCTTTTGCTGCTGCTGCTCTTGCTGCTGCTACTTTTGCTGCTGCTGCTGCAGTCGCGGCTCATTATTTTTACTTTTTGCATATGGCCATTAGCGTTGACAAGGCAGAACCACAAAGAAGTTGCCACAAGCCACTCACCACTTTGAAAGTGAGCGCCAGCTGTTGTCAATTTCCGCATTTTGTTGTTGCAAGTCAGCGGCTCCTCCAGAATTCGCAATCGCTGACTACGACCCCAACACCGACCCCAAAACAAAAATCCAATCCCAATCCCGTTGTCGACCCCAAACCTCCAAAGCTCAGTTCGCTTTCATTTGGTTGGTAAGCACGTTGCGAAAGTCACATAAATGGCCAAGACATGTTGATGCTTGCCGCGGCAGTTTTAATTGACCAACAAATTACATGCTGCATGTTTGTCTTTTGGCCAAACCCTGCAATAGATGACAAGCAAAACCAGCGCCGAATGACTAATTGGTCAGCATAATGGTCACAGTCAGACCCACAGTTAAAGAGACACGGAGACAAAGACAGAGAGACAAAGACAGAGACAGACAGACAGAGACAGAGCTAGAGTCAGAGACAGGCTAGTCGATCAGCTGCACAGTGGTTTTCAAGTATTGCAATTAATACAAATGCATTGCTGATTGATCGACTAAGAAAAACCTTTTTTAAGTTTTTAATGTTTATTTGCATGAATGATCAAAATTGTACAATTGTACAATACCTAAGAAAAAATGTTGATTTATAAAAGCTTTTTGATGCTTCAAATCGATTTAAAATTAATTTGTAGACTCTAAAAACCGTAATTTTGAATCCTTAAATTCAAATGACATAAGAAGAATTGTCCTAAAATGTTGACAAAGTTTAATGATCCTAAATACTGGTATCAATAGGGTTATACAGAATCAATCCAGAAAGCAAATAAAAAGTTTTCAAATGTTGACAAAGTTATAATGCCATACTCCTTGTGCATCAGACAGGTTTACGAAAACCTTTTTTAGTTATAATACTAATTTTCAAAAAAAGTGTGAAAAAAAACTTGGTATTAAGGTATACATGTTGATATACACCAAATGCAGAAAAAGTGTTAAGATCACCGCAGATACGGACAGACAGACAGACGGACATTTCACAAGCCACATATAGCTACTACTTTCATTCATCTTTTGGAAAAAGAGTATAAAAAGTGAACTTTGCAACAAAAGTGTTAAGTATTTAACAGAGTTATGTCATCGCTAGATTCAGTAAGGGTATTTGGAAGCTTAATGACATTAAAGTTGGCAATTAAAGCTGCGCCTGTAACCACTGTGCAACCGTTTTGTTCGCCGGGGCGCTGCTGCAGTTCGTCAAGCCATTCACACACGATTTAGCGCCGCCGTCGCCACGGGATCTCATGTGATGAATTTGCCGCCAAGACAGCGTCGCCGCCATTTCAGTATTGGAGCCGCCAAGTTTTTGTTGTTATTTTTGTTGTAGTTTTTGCTTTTGTTTTTTTTTGTGTGTGGTGTCTTTGGGTGGTCGGTCGAGTCGATTCAACTCCTGCGGCTTAAATGCTACGAACAAAACACAGTTCGTTTTCATTTTCGTTTTGCATGAAAATGAGTAAATAATTCATTGCAGGATTTCTGAGCGCACAGCCGGCGGCGACGGCAGCGGTGACTGCAGCGGCAACTGTGACTTTGTTGGTCAACTACAAAAATCACTTTCGCTCTCATATGGTAGACACACCCGATGCCGTCTCCACTCATGTGCTGCTGTTAGTTCAGAGCTCAGGCCAACTTGCCTGCTCAAACTTTAAGACTTGACAAATCAACAAAAAGTCTAGCGCCCCAAACACTTTGATAAATGTGGCCAACTGGGCCAACTGTGATCTCTCATTAGACCTGCCAACCCAACCAAGCACATTTATTATGGCCGCGTAGTCTAGTAGACCGACCACGATTACGACGCCCGAGATCTGGCTGGCTCTCAGATCTATTGTTGTCTGAGAAGGCGCAACGCCTACCCGAGCTGCCGTTTTATAGACCTCAGAGTTGGCAAAATGGGTGCTTCGCTCAACGCCAGGCGCACAGTGGGCGAAATTGGCAATCTAGTTAGTATTTATTAAAATTGGATTTTTGCCTTCATTTTCCAACATTTTTTTGAGTTTATCTATATTTTTATTTTACGACGTTTAGTTGTTCATAATGTCAACTGTTCCCATTCAAATCCGTTCAAATCACTCGAAATCGGAATTATGGGTTGTTTTGAATTCCGAATATCTATGGAAAGTTAGTTTTCAACAGTTTTGATTTTCAGACCATTAAATGAGAAGAATTTGTACTAATCTTTTAAATGGTGTAAAAATTTTGTACTTTTTTCTAAAATAGGAACATAAAATCAAAATCGACTTGGATGAATAAGTTCTCTAAATAGGACAAGTTCTGCATATACTAATATCTCTTAATTTCACTTTTAATCGATTGAGAACAATACGACAATACAATACAATACGTATAGAACGCTGTTTTGCAATCAAATAGTATGCCAAAAGACTAAATATTTAGACCAATAACTCCATTACAAATTAACTTTCAAGATCTCAAATTTAAATAGCTTAGTTTAAGCCATAACGAAAAATACATTCTGCATGGAAATAGGATTATATATTATATTCAGAATAATTTAGCATTAACTTAATTTTTTTTTTAGTTCTTCTGTTAAGTAGAAAAATTACACAAAATATAAATTTTTTAAAATTCTATTAAATAACTAAAAATTGTAAGAAAACATTATTTATTTTTAGTAAGTAAAAATATAGTTTCGCCCATCGTTAGAGGCTGTCATCAACAGCGCCTGGGACCAGAAGCACGCGCCAGGGCCACATTGTTTAGCTCTGGCTCTGGCTCTACCTCTGGCTTTAACTGACTGACTGACTGACTGACTAAGTGAATGAATGCTGCACAGGCGTACTTTATATTGTTATTGAAATGAAAGAAAAAAATACAACAAATAAAAAAAAAAACTTAAAATAAATAGCAAAATGGGAAAGGTCGAGGACGTGCGCAGCTGGGAATGGAATTTCTTTAAGCAAAAATATTTTATAATGCTTTTTTTATCCAGCTGGGTGAAATGTAAAAGAAAGTGCTACACAAATAAGAAAGCCCTAAATTCGTTTAAAATAATTACATGTTTCTAAACAGCAAGCGAAAGTATTTATTGTAACATCCTCAATTTTGGAATTGCTCCAGGTGTGTGTCTGCATAACCAGCGAAAATTTAAATATACCTACTACAGTAAGTAGTACTCTCAACTGATCGTTTATGCCACATTTAAGTCAATCGCCTTGAACAATCGGCTACAAATTTGGCTGGCAGCGTTTTGGGGCATAAACACAGTTAAGCATCCCCCTATAATCAGGCAACAATTTGCCACAGTCACCCACAAAAAATAGCGCAACATGAAGGTACTAGCTCAGCATTCATTCGACTTCCTCATTGCCGGCCAAAAAGAAATATACAAAAAATAAAGCCCAAATCGAAACGTGGTCCATTGCATAAGCCACAAAACACAAAACAACAGCAATTGCAACCGTTCAATATTTTGAGTTTAAATGGAAACATAAACACAAAATTGGATGCGCCATGTGTTTACACGAACTAGGGAAGTAACGATATTTGTGGTCAGCAGTTTTTCGATATTTGCAAAGATATGTTTACAATATTATTGATGGAAAATAGTTTTTTTATCATCACTTAAGATATCGATACTAACAAATAAAATCGTTCTAGTCAAAAGTTAACAAAAATTCAATAATATCGATATAAGATCCAGCGAAGTTTTGATATTTGTAGCATCAAATTTATCGATACTTGCCAAGACAATACCAGTATTATCGATTTTAATATAGTTGTTAAGTCATTTCTTAAAACAGAGTCACAAATAAAATCAATGCTACTCAAAAGAGAGAAAAAAAATTAATAACATCTAATTAAGATCTATAAAAGTATCAATATTTGAAGAATCGATTTTTTCTATATTTGAAAAATGAATATCTATTATATCGATTTTAGAATACTTTTGGGTATTGATACACACAAATAAAATCGATGCTTGCCAAAAGTTGAAGAAATCCAAAATATCGATATAGGCCCAGCTCTGTGTGCTTGATCTAGGAAAGTATCGAGTTTTTCGTAATTACGTAAATTCAACATAAATTTTCTTGATTTTTCAATGTTTTTATTTAAAATATTCTTAAATAATGTCGATACAAGTCAAGCTCTAACTTTTTATGGCTCTGAAAATTGCCAAAACTGTATCGATTTTTAACAAAGACCGAAATATTTCGACATATCAATGTACCGATAGTCAATTTCCATAAACTTTAAAATAGAAAACTCTTGTAGTATATCGAAAACAATAAAAATATAATTTTAAAAAGGTTACATAATTTGATTCAAATATCGGTAAACATTTACATAATTTGATTCAAATATCGAAAACATCGATAAATATTTTTTAGCATTCCTAGTGTTTGGCAAAAACGAACTTATGAATGAAAAGACCAGAGAAATGAGCGACGAGTTACGAATTTCGAATAGAAAACTGCATTTGAAAATCAAATGAAATGAAACGAAATGAAATGAAAGAGCGGCGCCTTTGAGGGCGGGCTGTGGCAGGCAGGAAGCCGCCTCAAACGATCATTGTCTGTCTGGCGCTGCGGCTAAAATGAAAGGCGAAATATAAAGCAAATGATAGACAGGCAACTGTCTGAGCTGACTGGGAGACCGATTGGAACTCTGTCTCGCTCTCTCTCTGTGTCTCCTTCTCTCTCTGAAGTCTATGAAGCCCAACGGAAGCGCAAAAATAGAAAAAAAAAAATAATAATTTTGAACTTTGGCGGCGGCGTTTGACTTATTGCCTACTGATTTGCAGACAAATCAGTTTGGCTCCAAGGCAATGCCACATGTGCCACATGTTGCATGTTGTCCAAGTTACACTCTCCGTTTCGCAGCGTATATGTGTGGGTGTTGCATATAAATAAATTGTAATTTAGTTTGGCACAGGATGCACATCATGGACTGACTACAAGCTAAAAAGCTACAAAGCTTCAACTAGCGCCAGCTGCACTCCAAAGAGAAAGTGAGTGTTTGTTAAGATTTGACAGGTTCATTTGACAACAGGCCGTCTGTTCGAGTACTTATCTGCATTTACTTATTTATATACACCTTTATGCATGTACTATATGTATTTCGATTATAAATGCAATTGAATGCATTGCCAATAAATCTTAATAAATCAGCATATAAATTTATTACCTTTTTTTTGCTTACATTTACAAGTACCATGTTGTGATTGCGAATTAAGTTATCCTTAACTTTTGATATTATTCGCGTTTTAAGTTAAAGTGACCATGGAGGTTATACTTTAATTTGGAATAATTTGATCATACAGCACTGTTGAAATTACTATAGTCAATAGTTTATGAAATCTTAATCATATCGTTACTATTATTGACTTAATCTTTATGAAAACAAATCACCATGGAGGACATGTCTTATTTGAATCGTAAGCATTTAGACAACGCTGAAATGGTATTGGATCATGGACAGCTATTGAACTTAACAGAGAAATCATTTAATGAAACCTCATTCATATTGATTACCAGCTTTATATAAACTGATAACCATGGAGGACATGTCTTAATTGTGAGGGACCAATGAAACAAGTGATCATGAAATACATATAGTATTTTAATTAGAATAAAAGCATCATTGAAAACTAAGGTGATTGGTGAAGAGCATGTCAAAAAAAAACTCAACATTTCTTTCAAATCGTTTTTATATAAATCACAAAAATAAAATTAGAAACTGATTCTTTTCAAAAGGATATACGATTGTTCGAAATCGATGATTTTTGGGTTGCTACAAATATCGATCATTGTTCCTTTTCACAATATCGCAAACAAAATTTGATAATTTGTTATATTTTAAACACTTAAAATATTTTGGTAGATTGTGAATTCTGTTCGCAGAAACGCTGTTTTGTCACGTTTGTAATACATCGATTTTATTTATTTATTCTAAACTATTAATCGAAACACAATCGATTGTAATTTTGTTACACCGACCATCGAACTAATCGATAATATTTTCATTATTTCCATTCATATTTTTTAAATAGTCATGAGAAAACAATTTTGCAATAAAATCATAGTTTTTCTTTTATTAGACTGCATTCTAGGATAAAATGAACAAGTTAAACTTTAATAATAAGTATTAAGACTATATAGAATTGGTGTAAATATGATTTAAAAGACCATGAAGCACAGTTTGCTGATGGCGTCAAATTTTTAATTTTTTCATTGCAATCTTTCTCAATCTTTAGAAATAAAGTGAGCATGGAAATAATGGCAGTGAGCACTTAAAGAACGCCTGTCAGACAGTAGCTGGCAGTCTTCAATTGGAAATGCATTGAGAATCTATGAGCCCAAAAGCGAAACGAGGTCAGTCTCATAAGCGTTGCATATAAATCATGTTACGGCTAAATGGCCAACGCCTGTTGCTGCTGCTGCCACAGCTGCCACAGTTGCCACAGATTGCCGCCTGGAGGTAGCAGCGTCAACTGCATTTTAACCCAATTAGAGAACAGGTTGGCACCTCCACACAAACTCACACACACATACAATTATTCAGCGACATTTCACATTTCAATTTGTGTGCCAAATTTTGTGGAGCACTGAAATGTTTTTTTTTTTTTGTGTTTTTCTTATCGGCGCCTGTTTCGACACCATCTTGGCGATCTTATCAGCCAGCTGTCAATTGTGTGTGCAGGGCATCATTAATTTGTTTATTTTATATTTTTATTTGATTTTGGTTTCGGCGCTTTTGGGAAAGCGCATAAAATAGAAACTCATCCGCTTTGCTATCAGAGATGTGTTTAATTAAGTGCATCGTTTGTGGGCAGCCAGCATGTTGAATTTGTGCCATAATTCATGGAAAGTCGAAAGTCAGCTACACATAAGCTTCACATAAGCTCCACACAAGTCTCTCCATCGATGATAATGTGTCACATATCAATAAAGAATTCCCACATAGACCGCTCATTCAAGCTGTTTTTTTATTTTTATGTGCATACTTGTGCCTGCCTGCAGGGCATCTCTTGAGCCAACTGGCGCCAGTTAGCCAGGCCAGTCCGTACCAGGCCAGACCACACCAGTCCAGACCAGGCCATGCCACACAAATGAGTGTCAAGCGGTGTCGCCAGAGCAACACCAACAACTACAACAGCAAAGAATAGCTAATTTCGGGTTTTACAAACATTTAATACTCTACATCTTTTATATAAGACAAAAAACGTTTTTCATACAATTTTAGTTTCAACCGATTGTTCCAATGGCACTTTGAAGATATAGATTTCGAATTTCGTTAAAAACAACAGGTATAAAACAATAATACAACTTTAAGTTGGTAAGTTTCAAGGGAATAGCTTGAGAGAACAAGAGAGCTATTCTTCAATTAAAACTTTAATTTCCACCCATTGTTAATATGAAATACGGTGAGATACGGTTTATATACAATTTATATACATCGTGTTTTAAAATTAAATCAACAGTGACAAGAATCATCTAGATTGCTTGGAAACAAACACGACTCATCTAAGATTATAAATCTTATCAATAATTTAAGAAGGCGAGTTCCAAATTCCGTAGTTGTTTGAAAAGTAAAAACAAATGAATTCTGAACGATTTACGAATTACTTTTCCAATATCCGAACTGAATGTTTTTGTTTTCTCTTTTTCAAAACCGAGCTCGAACCCAACTTTTCATATCTATAAGTCTATATTCATAGTTGTCATCTAAGCATATCTGAATCGACAACAGTTTCTATTTTTGTTCCACAGACTGATTGCAAATGTAATTTAACTTTAATCTAATGAATAAATAACATCATTCACTTCTTAATAAGATGAAAAATTTAAGAAAATTGAGTTTGAAAGGTTCTTATATTTGACTCATGTTTAAACGTGCAATTAGTTTTAATCCCGGAGACAAAAGTGTAAAAGTTTACGTTTGACGATTTGAGAAATTTAGAAGAAAAATCAATTTCTTTTGCTCAGATTTCAAACGGAATCGCAATTCATGATATACCTCTTTCAATGTATTACACAATTTGTAATCAAATGACATTACCTTATGCAAGGGTATTTAAAAAGTAAACACCCAATTCAAAACACTTGCCTGGACCATTCATGAAAGCCAAGTGCCGACATCGAAAGACATCGTTTTGTTGTTTTTAAGTGCTCATAATTGGCCAAGTAGGTCAGTGTAACTTACCTGCAAAGAGATTGAAAGAGAAAGAGAGACAAAATTTGAGTAAAAGAGACAAGCAGTGAGAAAAGTAATTAAACGGTTGCCATAAACTCGCCTTTAAAAGATATTAGCTACATAAATTTATCTCAAATGAACACATGCAGCATGCTCATAAAAAGAAAGCTCTTTATAAGTCCCAGATAGAAATTAATAGTTAATTGTGGATTAGTCAAGCATTGCCACTTAATGTCTAACCAATGAGTACTAAACTTAACCAAAACGGAGTTAGAACTTTGCAGCTGATGCGACTTTGATATACTCTCTTTCCACAATTTCCACTTAAGCAAATAAAATAGGTATTCTTAGTCATATCCCTTAGCTTATCTGTCTGTCTATCAACGAATATACTATTTATTCTTAGTCATAGAAGTTATGTATACGAACGAGGCGATCTTAGATGTAGGTTTTTGGATTTCTATATATAAAAAAAAAAACATGTTAAGGGGAAGGACGTTTCAAACTGCATATAATCAATATAACCATGCCCAATAGTCTTTCATAACGAATCGATCTCACAGCTTATAAGGTTCTCAAAAATACTGTTTAACAGTACCTATGTTGTAATATTAAAGGTTTCTTTCAGTTTAAAGAAGACTATTAAAAAGAATTCATGGAATTTCTAAAAATTTCACGCCCAAAAACACTTTTCAGCATAACAATTGTTCCATAATTTTTGAAATGCCTTTACAAGCAATTAAAACTACAACATGAAATTAATTTTGAATACCTTTCCGTATTAAAACTCGATATTAACATACTTTTTTTTCGATATGCATACATTTCTTCTGGCTTTATTGCCTTTTTGTAAATTCCATAATAATATTATTGTATGTCTGAATTTAATTGCTTCATTTGCGCCTGTATATTTTTCTTATGCATATTTCTGTATTTTTTTTTCAGTTTCTTCTTTTATTCGAAGAAACACATTTCTTTTATAACTTTTGCCACACTTTGAGCTTCGCTCGACTGTGTGTTTTGATTATATTTTGGCTTACAAAAATGAAATGCATTCATAAATTATGCATTTGAATGCAAATGCCGCGCTTCGGCTAATTGGTTTATGTAATAAACATTTTTTGGGCCTTTTTTTTCGTTGTTTTGTGTCGAGCAGAGATTTATATGAGTCAAAGGCAGAATAACAATAACAATGTGTACTGGTCGTAATGACAACTGCACGACATTGATGAACTGAAAGCATGCGACATGCATACGCAAAATGTATAAATGTTACGCATACGCCACGGCTGCCAAGGCAGAGACGCAGGCGCCGGCGTAGACAGAGATTGTGGCAGAAGCAGCGGCATGCAACGTCTTCGATTAGTCACAATATTGTTTATTGTAGCGCTGAACAGGCACTCGATAGTGCCTCCATTCGATAGTATCGATAGTAAACGTTTGAACATTACATAATATCTGCTAAGGTAGAGACGCAGGCGCAGTCGTAGACAGAGATTGTGGCAGAAAGAGCGGCATGCAACGTCTTCGACTAGTCATTATTTTAGAGCTGAACAGGCACTCGAATGTGTCATCATTGGATAGTATCGATAGTAAACGTTTGAACATTAGAAAATATCGATAGTTTGTTTAAAATACGATCTACAAAAGCCACAAAAAAGTTTCTATTGCGACAGCTTAAACTTCCGTTACTATCGATAGTAATGAAAAGAATTTATCGAAATTAGTTGTAATTATTTCAAAAAACCTTAAACTAACTGTAATACTACAATTGGTTAAATATCGATGTTCATTTTTCGATATCCTCAACTTAAAAATACAAAATGTTAAATGTGTGTATTCTATGTTTAAGAATTCGTTATTAATATCGATAATATCGATAAAAACCAATTCAATACAGCGAATATCGATAACTTCGATGGCTTACCAGCTTAATTAATATTACTATTAATATCGATAATATCGATTTAAAACAATTTAATTCAGCGAGTATCGATAACTTCAATAATATCGATTTAAAACAATGTATTTAAGCGAATATCGATACAATCGAGTAAACTACTGTCTTCACTTATTGTTATTGTTATATTTGTTACTTTCGAATTGCCTGAGACTGTGGATGTTTATTAGATTGGGTTGGGTGTGTATTGTTATTGTTGTTGCTATTGTTATGGTTGTTTTTGTGCCGCTTTGACGCGGGAGCTTTTCAATTAGCAGCGCTAATTACAGGTAGGTTAGTCAGACGTAGGTGTTTAGCAGCTGCTCTGGTTCACTCACACACACTTGTCGATAGGCGATAGGCAACAGGCGATACACGTTAACGATTCGCAAGGCCTGAATCGATGATACTGCCCGATAAGGCGCAAAATAGTTAAAGTAGCTCAATAAGTTATTTCTATTTTTTATGTTTTATGTGTGAGTTGTGTGTTAATTTGTTTGCCGCCTTTGGTGATGCATTTTATTTGTTTTGTTAACACCATTTTAGCAGTTAAACTTTCAACATCAGCAAAAAATTTAAATACAGTTTAAGTACGCTATAACGAACGATTTTATTAGGAATTTAACTAGCCAAAAAACATGTATCGAATGACGTTATTTTTAAAAATTAATGGCAAAACCATCTAGCTTGAGCATAAACAATTCACATGTAAATCGGTTCAATTTTGATAAACTTATCAGAGTTTAAAAGCTGTAAAGACGATCGAATTGTTTCGATTTTTATTATACGAAAATTTAGTTTAAGAAAAACTTTTTTGTGTTCTGCAAAAACTCACAAAAAAACAAAGAAATTTGTACATTTATTTGACTACTCATCTACATGTGTTTATATAAGTAAATAATTGAGAAAGAAATACCAAATACAAATGACTTGAAGCGTGTTGTTGTATTGTGTATGTGTTTTTCTTAATGGCCATCATTATTGTTGTTTAGTTTGGATTTAACTCATTCATTTCTCGACTATATTATTCATGAGGTTTTTCCATTCCTCAAGTGCCGCCAAATGAGCGTGCTAAATAATTTATTTAATTGCCTCTGGGCGCCAATGGAATTTCAAGTATGTTCAAGTACTACAACATTATAGCCCTAAATCAAGAACATTCAAATGAGTTAGGGGAAGTGCATGACTAGGAAGTGAATTTAATGACTTAATTGTTTATATAAGGTCTTTTGTGTGTAATGGAAATTGATTAAATAAGTAAGCTTAAGCTATTATTTATTTTATTAAAAAAAAAAAAAAAAACAAAGTCTGAGGCTATATTGACAGTTTTTATAGCATTGCATTCCAAGCTTTGAACACATAAATTTTGGTATCTATTGTGTTTGTTTGTTCTCCTCATTCAAGGGCTTTTGGGGCTTTAAACATCCGAAAGTGTGAAGCTCTATAGAATTATTTAGATTTATCTAAACATGTTGTTGTAACAATTCATTATAGCTAAACCGTTGACCAGCAGAACTCCAAATCTATGAAAAGCTGTAAAGAAAAACACGTTTATTCAATATAAAGCAGAAACTCAAATACTCTTCAAATTCGACAACTGCGGTTAAGTAAAAAATTTAATAAATATTCAGAAATTTCACATATTCATGACCCTACTTATGAAATAATTTACAAATAACTTATAAAAAGCGTAGTTTTCAATCATTTTGATGCTTGTTTTTATAAAATAAACTTCTCTTTACATATGTTACAATCAACCTGACGAAACAATAATGCACTATCTTATGTTAAGTATATTGACTAGTTAGCCACAAAGTCTTCAAATAGGTTAAGCCACACACACACACTAGACACACCACACACACACTAGACACACCACACACACTCTAAACACACACCACACACACCACGCATAGCAACCGCCACACAGATTTATATGCTGGCCATTAAAAAGCCACCATGCCACAACGAACTATTAAACAAAATATAAAAAAATTTAAAAAAATGAGAAGCAACAACACAAACGAAATCTGAGCTTTTTTTCTTGTAGAGGCACCTGACTTAAGAGGCGTTGTCGTGTACCGCCACACGGCTAACCCAGCTCTAACCAAAAAGTGCTCTTTTCTGAGGAGGTCATAAAAAAAACTGGCAGTGCCACCAAATAAAAGTGTGTGCAGCGTGGCAAGATGAAAACTGAAAAGCCAGCGCAACACGGCAAACACAAAACATAAGCTGGCCAGTGTATTTTGGGCCAGTCGAGTGGGTGTTGCTTAGCCCGGGCTCTGTTTATCTGGCCATAAAGCCGAATGCTGCAGACATGACTGAAGTTGGCTCTAAAGTTGGTCTACGTCTTATCACGACCACTTTTGAAGCTGCACACACAGTAGAAAATGTGCTGTAAATGTTGAAAGAAAAAAAAACTACATTAATGCACAAGAATGCACAAATCTTGTGAAAAATCATTTTTGTTGCACATTAAAGCTTACATATATTTTCTGCAAGTGTAGCCGCTGGCTCTTTCAATTTTTCTCACATGCGCGCACAATTTGCAGTCATATCGTTCAATAATCACTGAAATACTTGTTGCTCCTTGCTGTATCTGAGCGTGCTCATCTGAGTGAACTTGGAATGCTGCTCAAATTACAACAATTGTGTGCTTGTATAGTATACAAAATTATACTATATATACGATTATGTATGCTATAAGATAATTTGAAACGCTTCATTGAAGCGCACTTTCTTACTCCAAGAAGGACAATGGACAATGGTGTTATCAGCGGTTCAGCTTACGGTTCGTACCAATTTCATATTGGCTTATAAACTAGATTTTAGTTATCCTTAAGCCCCGGTTTTAATTCAAAACTCGATCTATGAATTTTAGATTGTTACATAACCCTGCTCAAAGCTAATTCTACTTTTTATTTATTTTAATTAATGTGCAGTCAGCATTTACAAATGTAAAATTATTAAAATTATTTAGATTACAAATTATTTAACAAATGATGCTTTTTGGTCTCTCTTTTGTCGATTTCGATTCCAGTTTACATTATTATATCGATTAACAGGGTTGCTGAGAGTGTTAAGTAGGCACAGAAAAATTGAAAATTGTAAATATAGTTTTGTAGGAGATATAACAAATTGGAATTTCATTCACTTCTAAAATCACTTATATTTTCAATTATTAATCTTTTCTGATCAAAATGTATCTCGAATTTTCGACAATTGGCCAGATTTAAAGCATAGCTCATTCATTTTGTTACTTCAATTGGAAAATAAAAGTAAAACAACTGTATTTTTTCTCGACCAGTTTGAATACTTTTGTTCGACACTGTAGTTGGCCTGGGGAAGTGCCTGTAACCTTAGACCATGGCTTGGCCATTAAAGCAACGCAATTTGTAAGCCCAAGTCAAGCGAACCAGTTGAAATGATGTTGTTACGAGTACACAAAAAAAGGCTATAAATTAATTGAATTGAAATTACAGAGTGTCAGCAAAGCTGAAGGTGAAGGTCTATAGTTTTTGACGTTGACAAGCTACATACATAATACATACTACTATATGTATGTACATTTACTTGTACATAGCTTTTTTCAATAGTTTTTCAAGCGTACAATTTTCATGTGGCAGTGTCATGGTGCTTGCCATATTTTTAATGAGCATCGAGAGAGCTTTGAATGTGTTGTGTTAATTGTAAAAACAAACAAGAACAACAAAAAACTTGCCACAGGTCAGGGGCCTTTGCACAATCCATTGATGAACTACCAGTTGAAGTCGTTCTAATTAATTAGAGCGCTGGCTGCCAAGCTTATATATACACTATATACTTGTATATATACTACCAGATAAATATCTGGTCTCTCTCTCTTGCTCGCTGGGGCGTCACTGACCCAGCAGCCAGGTCCAGAACAACCAAGTCTTTGTAATTTGGAGTTGATATGCCGCACAGCTTGTGTTGGAAATTAATAAGCATGAAAAGGCAAAGAAACGTTTCATCATGATCATCATCATATTGCTGTTGATCGTGATGATGATGATGATGATCAACATGAAGAAAGACTGCAGTCAATTGAAGAACAAGTCGCAGACTAAACGACCAAAACGACCGACAGACCAACGGACCAAAAACGACCAAACGACAACAAGTTTCCAGTTTTTCCAATTTTCATGCACTAAACGCAATCAGTGCTCATGATCTGTACATTAGCGTCGTGTGCTGATCACACAGATTGTTCCACATACAACCATCAACTGAACATGGATGCATAAATACGAGAGAGTATTCGTATAACAGTTGACTGATTTATCCATTAGAGCTGCGAATTTATCGATATATTTGAACAATTAATATCAATAATTTCTATCAAAAATCATGGCAAAATGTGAATGTCTTTTTCAACATTTTTACAAATCTTTTGTTCAGCGGCAAAAACTTACAACAAACTAACGAAATCTTTTTGAATTTTTGATTTGAGATGAACCGTTCTCAAGATATGATGTCCACCGCAAATTCGCCTATAACTTTTTTATTATTTAATTTTTATGAAATTTTGACAGGTGCTTAAAAACGTGTTATATTTGACTTTGACAAAAGATTTGCAATAAATATTTTTTAAGATGTCGAAAAAAAACTCGATAAAATTTCATCGTTTTTCGCGGTACAACTGTATATAACCCCTTAAAGCTAAAAATCAACATGAAAGATATCGATTTCCAAAACTAAAACTTATCGATATTATTCGCGTAAATTCGACAGCTGAAAAATTCTATTCTATGGTTTCCATTCCCAGCGGATGACCACTTTAAAAGCTGTTTTTTTGCATGCTGCACAAGAACAACAACATTTGGCATAAATCTAACAAACGCCTGGCCTGGTTGACTGCGACGTCGACGTCGACGGCGACACTTGGCCGATTACCACATCTTTTGGTATCCCGATGCCAGCCATGGTCAGCTATGCAAATTTGAGCCTAGTTTGTGTCCAGTGGCATCAAGTGGTTGGTTGTTACGATCTATTTGCTTATAGCATGGCTGCTCGCCTGCTTCACACAACTTCCTATGAAGTCATCAGCTAAAATGCCAGACTCTGCGACTTGGCCAAAAAACCGTTAGAAATGTCATTACATAAACACAGTTTTTTAATTTAAAAATTATGCAAATATACGCGAGTATACGCGAGTATACCCGAGTATGCCTCAAGTGGCATATGTGGGCGTGTGAGTGATGGGCGTGAAAGCCATATAAACATTAAGACGCCTGTGCTTCAATGACGATCCATCCACAAGTCTTCGCAAGTCTTCAAGTCTACAAGTCTTAAAGTGTACAAGTCTTAAAGTGCACAGAGTGCGCGGGGGCTTCAAGAGCTGCCGCAACAACAAAAATGTAGAAACAGGTAATGTCTTTGAAAATCTGGCAGACAGCGTCTTCATTAAGATTTGATCACAAATGGTTAGAAAATAACAATCATTACAATTGATTGATAACTATATTTACATTTCGTTGAATAACTGATAAGTTGTGGTAATTATTATAATGTTATAGCTTTTAGATCTTAACTTTTTTTGATAGTAAACATTATTTGAAAGATTAGTTTTAAATATGATCATAGTAATTGAATTTTATGGTAAATATATGATCATTACAACAGATCGATGACTATATTAACAAAAGTATAACTCATGAATTGTGAGAATTGATCATAGTTTTTCAGCTTGTTCTGATTCATATATGTTTTCCAGGATGGTTGAAATAGTTTTAAGCATGGTTTTTTTTTTTTTTTAATGTAAAAAAAATACTACATTCAAGTTTAATCAACCTTTTTTTCAACCTAAAACTTTTCTTGGTTTCTAAATTTATGAACACTTTTCACTGCTTAAGTTCAGTTTTCAATTTCAAGACTTTTTTGTAATCAACTTTTATTTGAACAAATCTTTTAAATATTCAAATTCCTTTTATGGTTTGTTACTGTCTTTTATCCAGTGGTATAAGCTATATCTACCTTATTTCTTTATTTATAAATTCTTTTAAACTAACTTCTTTAAGTTATTTACCTTTACAGTTGCACTCAAAACATAATATAATGCAAGTTAATTTTAAAGTATAATCATGACGCCGGGCTTTAATCATATTGCTGGGGTATTATCAACATTTCAAGACTCTTATGTAAGCTTGAAATGTAAATTGAAAATTAACAGAGTTCAGATTCGGATTCAGATTCAGATTCTTGCTTCTCTTATTGTTTACGTTTAACGTAGCGTCACGTTTTGTCTGATTTCTGTGAGATTTCTGTGCTCAATTTGTTGAACTTTTGTGCAAATAACAAAAAAAAAAACTAAAAAAAAAAAAAAACAATATACAAAAGAAAACCTGTTGAACAAGATCAGACAGCTTCTGTCGCTTTTGATTTTATAATTTATTTATTTATGGTTCGGTCTTTGAACGCTTTTTTGCATTCATTTCAAGAAAAACGGCAGCGCTAAGCAAAATTATAAATAATTCAATTATAACTAAACGTTGAGTGCGACTCAGTTTTTATAAATTTTTATATTTTTATTTACGTTTATTTTCGACATAAAAACCAAACAGCTGTGTTTGCACATTTCGGTTGTTATTATTATTTCGATTCGGGCTTAAACATACAAATGTGTAGCATATATATAAAATATAGTATATATTCAAATAGATTTCTTGCGACAGCCAACTGTCAAACTTGAAGTATAAAAACAAGAAAAAGTCTACCAAAATTGTAAGAAGTCGTTGCCATTGCATTTTTAATGGAATTTCGAGCTACTCCACTTTGATTTTTTGTTTTGCTTTTTTGTTTTTATTTTTACATTGAATACACACACTCACACACACATAAGTGTGTGGAATGTAAGCCAAGCACAAAATAATGGAAGAGAATTACAAAAAAAAAAGACGCTGACATTTGAAGGTTAACTGAACAATGTAAAAACGCTTGAGGTAAATACTTAATTACATGTAAACGTATGTGATATATTGTATTTATATAAATAGTTAAGTAAAGTTAAGTTTTAGGAACTAAAGAGCTTGTTTAAATAAACACAACAAAGCAATCTTTAGCTAACTAATCAGAAAAAAACTAAGAAAAATATCATTTCTTAATATGGTTTGCGGAAATTTCATATTCACAATGAGTGAGAACTAACAATATGTGTAATATATGTACCTATATATAATTATATATATGTATAGTTTTAATGATAGATCTTAACAATAAAAAGCTACAGCTGCCGCATACAATTCAACTTTCTTTTGAGTAATTCATAAAACTCAAACATTAGCTTACAATTTGATACAATCCTTTTGTTAAGTTTATTTGTTTACTTATTTTTCAGGCATTTGTTTATTTAAAAGCACGGAATTTTTATAGCGTAATTAGTGAATTATTATATAAATAATATATTTATATGTAGTTAAATATACCTACATATACATATTATGTACATATATATTTTTTTGTAGCGATGAGCAACAACTTTTTAAAGTTATCGAATTCAATTCTAATGACAATAACTGATAACTAAAAATAATCTTTAATTGATACTAAATATACACAAATATATATATTATATATATTCTATATGTATTTGGTATATTGATATACACTACTTAGATAAGATACAAAAATAACGTTATAAACTAGCACAATTCAGTGGAAAATGTAAGCTTAAGGATTGTAAACTGAGCCATTTCCGGTAATTGATAACAAAAATAGATTATTTCTTGATTGTAAGTTTAAAATTGCATTTTAACTGACCAACATTTTAAACATACGTGCCAATAATAAGTAAATATTCCTTTGCCAATGTTTAAGATTTTCATATTCATTCAAAACAACAATAAGGACAAAGTTAATGTTTTTAATCGAAATCTTCCAATGCTCTAGTTGATCATATTATTCTAAATGAATTCAGTTTTGCCACCAAGATAAACAATAGAACTGGGAAACAATTAGTAGAAAACACTATCGATTAGTTTAAACCTAGTAATAGTCAATGTTTTAAAATCTGCTTCAACTGTAGAATCTCCTGGATTTTTCGATTAAACCAAAAAACAAAAAAGAAATGTTTTCTCGGCGTGACTTGCCTAAGAAAACTTATTTTTCAACCGATCGTTCCTATGGCAGCTATAAGATATAGTAGTCAGATTTAGCTGATTTTGTCAACCTATGTGAAAAGTGCTAAGACTTAGATATAGTGAGTTTGGTTGAGTTATTTTGAAAAACAAAAAAGTTTTTCATACAAAAACTTATTTTTCAAACGATCGTTCCTATGGCAGCTATATGTTATAGTGGTACGATTCTGACATATGTACTGCTTGCAGAAAGAATAGGCATCTGTGCCAAGTTTCATCACGATAGCTCTAAAACTGAGGACTAGTCCCTCATATTCCGGGCAGACGGACATGACTCGGCTGTTGATGCTGATCAGGAACATACAAATTTTTTTTCTGAGATAATAATACCCTCAGCGAGGGTATAAAAAATTCAACTTTGTAATCCGATTAGTCAAAAAACAATCGATTTAATTGCAACATCAATACTTTCGATAGTTAGTGCCATCAACTGTTTTCCAGCTCATTTGTAAACTGGCACACACACACACACACTCGCACACCCACCCCAGGCGGATCATGTACGAAAGATAAACCCAATTATGTTTTAAATGTTTAAACATGATGGAAAGCACACCTGCAAAGTGGCAGACAACACTCAACTTGACCTTCAAAATGTTGCGCAGTTGGTTGTTATTGTTGTTGTTGTTGTTGCTGTTGCTGTTGCTTTGTGGAATTTGCTGTTATGACTATTGTTGTTGTTGTTGTTGCCACTATTATTTATTGTGTGGAAATGCTATTATTGATTTGATGCGCTTTGTTGTATTGCTAAATTTGCACTTTTGACGCCCAGTCAAACACTTTTTTTGAATTGAGGGCAAACAGCTGACATCTCATGCTGGTTCAAAAATGCTGACCCCAAAATGAGAAAAGCTGTACGCTTTCGAAATGTGAACTCCACGCTGTGTAATTAATCAAAAAAACTAGAGCTTAAGTTTCACTCTCTCAAAGCAGAACAACGACCACCCATTGTAAAATACACAAGACAGACGCAATCGCAAGCCGATAAATAATCGTTTAGCATTAATTTTCAATGCATTCAATAGTGCATTATGTCACGAGCGAGTGCAGCTCAGTTTCAAATGAAAGCGAAAGTATGTCAAGCCAAAGAGAGAGACAGAACGAGAGTGTGCAAGTGAGATGCCAAGACATAACTGAAGCGTCAAAGATTCTGTTGAAAAGCCATTGGCATTGTAATAATCGGCACTTAGCGCTCATGCCTGATAGAGTTGCATAAAATAGAGTTGTATATTTTAGTTCAATTGTTGCAATCAGTTTAGTTGTTCTTTTTTTGAGTGAACGAACTAAGAGTTTCGTTCGTGTTCGTTCGATTAGTTCATTGAATTGCTTAGTTGACTTGTTCATTTGGTACATTCGTTCGTTTCTTAAGTTCAATCGTTTTTCTAGTTCGTGAATTACTTTCTCGTTTCCTTCTTAGTTCTAAACTTAGGATTGAAATTAACGAATTCTAATAACAATATGAACTATACCATATTCAAACCCAAGTAACCCAAGTAGAATTATTAACGTATTGAAGTGAACAAAACGAACTTTATTTATAGTTCGTTCAGAAACCGGCTCAAATGAACTGAAACATCGAGAAAACGGATGAACGCCACACGCACTAGACATGATTTTAAAAAACTAAACAATAATCTATTATTAATTATATTAACCGACAAATCATCAAAACCAACCATTCAAACAAACAAATTGTTATATGTATGTTATATATAACCATTAAATTAACTCCAGTTCACTAAAAACCAAAGCAAACTAAGCAAAGAACAAACGAACTATTAACGAATTAAATGAATTAAACTATGGAACAAATTAGATGAACGAAAAACGACAAAGAACTATTAACATATTCAGCTGAAGAAATTGAACTAAGACAAATGAGCGAACAAATTAGTTGAGTGACAAACGAACAAAAGAACGAAACGAACCAAAAAAGGACTCAATTAGACAAAACGCATAAGCAAACTAGATGAACAAAATGCAGTGATTTACTTAGTTAGTTCGTTCACTTAAGTGACTAGTTTAATTGAACTTATTCTGAACAATTGAATACTCAACTCAAATGCGTGCACTTTGTGCACACTGCTCAGCGACAGCTTTCCAGTCCAGTGGCTAAGTGAAATGGAAAGGCAGATGGAGATGCTGAGACTTAAAAAAGACGCGAGAGAGAGAGAGAGAGAGACAGAGAGGTATAGAGAGAGCGAGCGAGAGAGAGAGAGGGAAAGAAAGACGGCACAATGACAACCGGCGATCGCATGAAAAATAACTTTCACTAGAAACTGAAATTCGAAACCCGACGAATAACAATAACAACAACAACAAGAAAAGCTGATAACAAAAGCAACAATGCACAACAACAACAAAAAGACATTGGCAGGCCAGCTGTAATGTTATGTTGTATTTTGCCTACCCAACAAAAGCTGTCGTCGAACCCAAAAACAAAAAACTGAGACTCAATCTCCGACACAGACTTCAAGTCAGACTTCAAGTCTCAGCCTCAGATTCAGATTCAAATTCAGATTTCAAGTATTCTGAGTGGTTCGTTGACTTGGCTTGTGACTCACACGTCTTGTAAATCAACCAAAAAACGTAATTCATATCGCAAAAAAAAAGAAAAAGAAATATTCCTTAGACAGGCTGTTGTATATAAGCCCCAACCCCACCTTTCCGCTCTTGCCAAAAACTGTCACTCCAGTGAGTTCTAAGCTGGAGCTTAAGTGCTAGTGGAGACCCGCCCCCGCATCACTTTTCGGGGTAGGCGTAAACTGTCTAAGCAAATGGCATTTGCCAAGGAAGTTATAAATTTGCTGCCAAATAGAATTGTGAGCGGGGACGGGTACAAAGGTAAAGCACGTTGCGCAAAGGGGGGGAGTGCTGAAGCGGTGTACAGCGTCACGGGATGCCGCAAAAGCGTTCATTAAAGTCAAAGTCCCACAACTTGCAACTTGCAACACAGCCACAAAATGCAGCAACAGTTGCGAGTGTTGCGACTTTACAATGTCCTGTAATCGATATCCGCAAAAAAATGTTAAACTATGAGTAATATCATCTTTCTGAAAATTTTAGATTCCTTAAAAAACTGAACAATTTAAGCAGAAGAATATTCTTGTATGAAAAAAGTTTCAAAACCGAAAAAAGTGTTCTCAATTCCGCATAAGTAAGTGTACAATTAAGAGTTACCATAGATACAATTATAAATAAAACCTTTCGTTTTAGAATTCAATTAATTGTGCTTATATTAAATGCTATTAATAATATGTTAAAGTTATTATCTAATTGAAAATAAAGGGAATCAGGTTTCGAAAAAAAAATAAACATTTGCTATTATATTCAAAAAAGGAAAGCCCTTAATCACAAAAAATTCAGATTTGCAGAGCATAAGAAAATGGGAATAGGCCCCGATTATTCAAATAAAGCTTAATTTATTATTGGGAATCTTTCCATTTCTGATTCCGATGAAAACATTCGAAATCGCAATTATTAGCTGTTCTAAATTTCGAATATCGATGGAAAATCGGGTTTGAAAGGTTATACTTTGGAGACAGTTGAATGAGAAGTATTCGAACTAATCTTTAAAAAGGTGGATCGATTGATATTTCAGGAACAGGAACACAAAATCGAAAGCCAGAGACCGAAAATATGAGTTATTTCATTATTTTAAATCAAAATAATTCACAGGGAATGAAATTTACTTAAAAATTTTGGAATACACCAAAAAAATGATCAAATCTTCAAGTTTTTAAAAAGTGCAATAATTTATAAAATAAATTTCTAAAGTTAAAGTTAACGAATAAGAGTTATTTATGAGTTTTAAGTTAAATAAAAAATAAGAGTTATTTTTGATTTTTAAGATAAAACTCAAGCTATAACTTTTCTATTTCTGATTGATTTTATAGTTTGAAAATTAAGTAATGATTATTTTTATTGATTATTATAATAAAAATTAATAATAATTGTTAGATTGCAATTTTTATTACCAAAATTGTAATCGTTGCGGTTCCTGTCGAAAACTAATCGGAACAAAATCTATTCGGAATGGGAGCAGCCCTGTGTGTTTATTTAAAATAAACTGATGAATAACATATCTACCCATATAAAATAACTTTGTTCGGTATCAATAGACCTCAATAAGTAGTCTTATTACAGGGTATTAACTTCAGCTGTCTGTTGTGGGCTTCATTGAGAAAAACGTCTTGGGACGTGCGTGCACAATGATCGCTTGCAAGTTTTACGACCTTCTACAACGCCCACAACAGCAACAGAAAAGCTACCAAGAAGTGCGTACACTGAGAGAAATTAGAGAGGCAACGCTTGGCAGTCGTCAAACATCAACACAAAATAAGAAACAGTTAAGAAGCATGCAGACAAACGCCGACTCACGGCCCACACACGATACGACACGACTTGACTTGGATCTGGGCTCTGAGAGTATTACCTTAAGTAGGTAGATCATACACACATACACACACAGATACAATTATATATAGAGAGCTTTAAGGCAATTAGAAGGAAGCCTTTGGGTGAGCTAATATGCATCTGTATTATTACCATACATATAAGAATTATTAATCATAAGTAATGCCTCGCATAATGAACCCGTCTGATTATGCGTCAATTTTCTTGAACTTTTTCAATTAACTTAATTAACTGTTTGGCTCTGTACAATTGGGCAGCGGAAATGGGCGACACAAGAACTGACCTTTTTGATTAAGGGTCTTTGGAATTTATATAGTCTATATATACTATATTTCTTACAAGTTGGCACTGCGTGACTTATCGTGCATTGTTGGCCTTGTCGGCGTTATCAAAACAAAAGAGAAATCTTATCTTTCATATGTTTGTATGAGTTCATCAATATCTATTAGTTATTATATATCATAAGTATAAATAAATAAAAAATTCCAAATAAATGTCACATGAAAACAGAGAATAGAGAATAAGGAGTAGAAGCAGAAAAAAAGGGCAGGCCACAGTCACCAAAAAAGGTTTCTTTACCAGATCACAATCAAAACAGAGCAACAATATCAAATGAACTCGAAGAGCCTCAGTTTAGACTTGAGACTCCCGTGGTGTTTGCGGTTTGACAGTCTCTATCTGTTTGTCTATATATCTGTGTGTGTGTGTGTGTGTGTGTGTGTGTTTGTTTGTTTGAGTGTGTGTGTGTGTTTGTTTGTTTATGAAAGGTGAGGAGCACAAATGCCGGTTCGACTTCAGACTTGACCTGCCCATCATAGACTTGCGCTTGCGCGACACTGTTGTCATCGGCACTTGTATCAATACTTAACTCAAATAACAGACAAATTTTCTATTTGACTTTCAGGTTTGCTTATTATTGAAGAAACAAACATTGCGCGCCCTATACCCGCCCCTTCTCTTACTCTCTCAGTGACATTTGATGCCACAAACGGTCAAATAATGTTGGCTAAGCGCTTGTTGCAACGAATAACATTTTTCTGCTTCCACTGTAAGCAAACATAACATATGTTAGTATACGTACATATTTTATGTACATACATGCCTACTAACTGTTAAGTTCAAGATAGACAACTAAACATACGCTTGTCATTTCTATTTTTGTATACTTCAAAAGATCTCAGAGTCAGATGAGGAATGTGTTTTCTTAAAATACTAAATTTTAAATATTTTAATATGAATTGAATTCAACAGATATTTTATTCTGAATCTATACTTCATGTTTTATGTATTTATAATGCATTGTGATATGACACTAAATAATTGTTATTCTTTGAATAGATTAGTCCTAATCTTCACTCCTCTTACCTTTTTCATAAAATTTTAATCTGGCTTTTCGAGCCTTTTTGATAAATAGTAAAAAAGAAAAAAAAACCTAGCCTTGAATTATGATAGAATGATTTATAAGTCGCTCTTCCCTTTATGGGAACTTTGAATTTTGAAAAGTTTGTATTTTAATTGGTCAAACGTAACACGTTTTAAACTGAGTTTAATCCGCTTTTGGAATTGTAAGCATTTAATATTCAAATGATTTTAACTAAATCGGAAATGGAATAAATCTGATTAATCGATTCCAATCAGAAATCAATCATTTGAAAAAAAAAACATTACTCATTAACAGTGCCAATTATAACAAATGTTAAGCCGCCATTTGCGTGCATGTTAACTAACTGTTATCTAAGAGCGCACAAAAAGTTGACATAAAGAAAAGTCAACAAAAGGCACAATAGAAAATGCGCCACAATCATGAATACACTTGTATACATACTATATTCGTATTGTGACTAATAACCAATTGAATTATTGAGCGCGGGAACCCCTCTGCGTTTGATTACAAGCTCTGCTTTAACCCTCCAACAACAACAAAGGCAGCACGCGTCAAATTCAAAGCTGGAACTGGGTCATAAATGAGACGCAGTCAATTAACATAAATGTTAAATTCCATGCAAAAACGCAACAACACCAAACAAAATTGCTCTGTGGCACAATCGTAATTTGGGTCAAAATTCGGAAAATAACAAAAAAAAAATTATGTATTATCATTAAATTTCATTACAAAAAAAAAAAGCCAAAAATCGCCACACGAGTTGAGAAAAATGCAAAAAGGCGAAAGAAATCATGGAACTGGAACCCGTTACACCAAAACGCACTTCAATCTTCAAGTGTACAGTTATAGTGACGACGACAGACGCCAGACGCCACAAGACTCTACAGCAATTGAGCGTGGTGCCATATAAAAAAAAAAACAACAACAACAACAACAAAACAAAGCCCAGGCTCTGGTCTTCTTATTATACGTATGTATCTGTAGGAATTGTATTTGCCATTTTTGGGCAGACTGAGGAAGAGACAAACGAACGCTAAAACATGCGAAAATGCGAACGCCTACCTCCCCAAGAACCCAGAACACAGAACCCATAAACACAGTTGCCATATGCGGTACAAATGTACCAAACGTGGTAAATTATTTATTCGCTGGTACATTTTGTATTATATTTCTCTCTGTTTATTACAATTTTTGGTTGCAAGCTTTGGAGCAACACATTGAATTGCATTACATCTTAGCTGTTCCGAATTCCGCAAGTTTGTAAAAAGTAAAGACGAATGAGTTTCGTAGGTTTGGGAAGAACAGTTCTAAGTTTCGATCTTAAAAGTTTGTTTTTTTTTCGAAACTTACTTTAAAATTCCGTTTCAAAAAACTAAAGCATTCAAAAACTAAAAAGATTGAAGAACAACGAATTTCGAACAACAATCAATTCCGATTCCGCAAATTTTGAACGGAATTGGAATAATAAATACATATTTTCCATATTCTTTTGTATCTCAATAAAAGGTTTAATTTCAAAATACTTACAAATGAAACAAAATTAAATTTTATAATTTAAGATTGAACTTTTATATAATTACAAATATGTACTACCATATTCAATTGTATCACAATTATAAAGTTGTATTAACAAAACACTAAAAATAAAACAAAAATAAATTTAAAATTTAAAGTTTAATATCTTTATATACATTCTATTGTACCCCAATTAAAAAGTTTCATTTTCAAAACGCTTAAAAATAAAACAAAAATAAATTAATATTTTACAATTCAAAGCCAAGGCAAACATTTCAAATTGGTACTTGTTAAATGAAAAGGTACACTTTACAATTTTGATACAAATTTATATTCCCAAAAAGGACACTAATCACATTTTCCGCTAAAGATGGCCTCGTTCTGAGTTTGATCGCTATATCGCCCAAGATCGTGACACGCGCCCAACTCTAAGCTCAACTCAAGATAAATCCTGCTGCGCGTTGAGTCATCATCATTATAAAATGCTGATGATCATGATGAATTTGATTGGTGGCAGGTTCAATGAACTCGTGGCACTTACCAAAAAAGTCCTCCCAGGTGTCTGAATCGGATTCTATGTCCATCTTTGCTGATGTTTGCTCCTGTTGATGCTGCTGCTGCTGCTGATGTTGCAACTGCAGTTGCTGCAGTTGATTTATGTGGCCAATGCCTTGTTTGGTGATTTTGTGTGTGTCCAAATTTAGCCAAAGATTGCGTGGCTGGTTTTTTTGTGTGTGCTGTTGTTGTTGTTGTTGTTGTTGTTGTTTTTGTGCGCACTTTTCTTCGCACTTGGCGCACAGCTAACTTTATAGCTGCTTAGATATGGTATCTAGTTTGGCGCTCCTGTGCTTAAAGGCCTTGTCTATAGACATTTGCTTAGTCGCTGCACAAAATGACTTCACCCCGGCATTGTTCGAGCCAACAGCAAGTAAAAAACCGCTCCAATCAATGGTCTGCACCGATAAGATAAACACAAATACGCTTGGGTTTCAAGAGTTTTCTTTTTAAAGGCAAACTCTGTATGTGCGAATTATTATGGGCAACAACGTCTTTTGCTTTTGTGTAGTATCTTATCGCCTGCTCTGGGTTTGTGCCTCAAAGCAAATACTTAACCCTAGAAAGCAGCAGACTTTAATTTACGTGTGTTCGTTGAAACAGCTGGAGAAACACTCACACTACCTTTCAGATGTATCTCACTGTTAGAAAATATCTGTTAGATGTATCTCACTGTTAGCGATTTCTCGTGACGTTTATGCCAATCCACTTGTAGAACTCGCAACAGTTCTCAGAATTTGCGCATGACTAAACCGGCTGTGAACTTTTTTATGCTTGACTTAAAATATATCATCAATTATTTGTTTGGTTCTCTTTCTCTCTCTCCCTCTCTCTCTCTCTCTCTCGCTCTCTCTCTGCCACTTGTTGCGCAAAAGAGCGTTTGTTGCAAAACATAAACAATAACAATTTGTGAGCTGCTAGTTGCACTTGGCTGATTTTGCAGTTTCACCTTCGCACCGTTAGCTTCTAATTGTGAATAACACTCAAACACAAACACTCGCACACAAAATACAACATTTATTTTTTACGGAATATTCACTTGAAACGCGTTTGCACGCACGCGTGTTTAGCGGCGCCAATAAAGACGACGACGACGACGTGGACGTAGATTGCGGCAGCGAACGACGACGACGACTCACCCACACGGCGTTTGGGCACGAACTGAAATGAAATGCAGTTCCCCAGACGCAATTCAAATCGACTGCATATGAAAAACATATAAAATAAAAAACATCTGTTTAATAAAAGTCAGCTGCAGCTACTATTTCGCTGCTTGTCTGTCTCGGTCCATATTATATTTAATTATTTATTTTTATTTCAATTTGTTGTTATTTTTTTTTAATTTTTTAAATTTTAAACTGTTAATGCGCTGTTGTGCTCAAAAAGGTTATGTTATCTGTTATACGCCATATGACAGTGTAGCCTAGTTGATCGATCATTTAACACATTCAGATTTCGATTAATTTCTAAATATCGAATTTAAAAGTTTTGCTTTTGGAGTTTTTTAATCAGCTGATCCCTAGTTAACAGTTTTTGACGATTTTGCCCGTTTTGATCTACTTTGCGGTATTGGTTTTGGGGGTGGATCTTGAAATAAAATGAATAATGTATGAATAGGAAATTTCATGATCTAATTTTGATTTTTGTCCAAAGACTTAAAATCACCCTCTTTTACGCTTTAATTTTGCTGTTTGTGAGCGCATGTCCTTCGGTAACTTCGGTTTTTGCTTATTTGCCACTAAACTAGCGGCCCTCTAGAACAACTTTTTTTACTCACATGCCATTTTATGCTATTTCGAATCGAACTGCATAAAAAAAACAAATGTTCGAAAAAATCGCAAAATTGAAAACGAACAACGGCATTTTTTCCTGGATCTGCCTTTTTTTTAAATAGCCATAGCTAGCTACGAAAATAGCCAAAATACAAACAGCTGTTTTATTGCGTGCGCGTGTCATTCAAGTTTTGCTTTTGGAGTAATTTGAATTTATCTTTCAAAATAAAGAACAGTTGCATGCTTATTCGAAAACAAGATCACAAAAATGAAAACGATTTAGCGGAAAAGGAAGCAGGCGCGACATTTGTAAAATGTGCAAATTATTTGAATTATATTCGCCTGACTGATTTACTTATTAAATTAAGAATTACTAATAGAAAATGGGCTAATCTAACTTTATTTAATATAAATTAGACTAGTTTTGAATAATTGCACATAACAACTATTTATTTTTTCAAAGAAAGTATGACTGTATCCGCGCAACATAAACAATCTACATTTTTTTAAATTGTTTTGTGAAATGATAATCTATTATAGATAAGTTACTAATATATATGTATATATGTAGTTATATCTATAACACATATGCATTTCTTTTTATTTATCCTCCCGGCAGCAATTATTGCATATTTCCCAATACGATAAAACTGCCCAGGCGAAGTACAGTTCCACTAAAAAACAGTTCAATGTTAAAAATGTATATTAAGTAGATCCAAATAAAACTTACCTATAATAAAAAAAATACCTAACACAACGTTCATAATGAGTCCTTGAATTATTATTTGCCATATGCACAGAATAGTGGCGAAAATGAGCGAAAATAGTCCAAAAACAAAAGACACTAACACCAAAAAGCATATTGCCTATAAAATCATATTTGACATTTAATTGACATTTACACAAACGTATAGATAAAAACTTACACATCCAACACCCAGTAGCAAGAAGACTTTGGCCAAGAAATATAGTATTACAAATAGAAAAGCAAAATAGGTCCAAACTATATAAGCAGTTGGATACATTCCCAGAAGGATAACAACGAAAGCCACAATGGCAATCAGCAGGCCCGAAACGCCAATAATAATGCAGCCATAATAAAGATGCAGGCAATAGAGAAATGCATTTAAAAAACACATTTTATCACACAGGAAAAGTACAATTTATATTTGAATTTGAATTTGGACAATTGGCGCCAAGGCCAACTATGCAAGCACAGATAACGATAGTTATCGATAGCTAACTACTCGATCGCTGTTGCGATTGTTGATGGTAAGCAAGACTATTTCTTATAAATAATGGACATGCTAACGCCGCCAGCAGCTAAAAGAGCCAAGCCAATACCTACGATACAGGACAATACCATTTCCATTAAAGCTGTAATCTCCGACGAGTATAAAAAGGACATCACGCTGATCAAAGTGCACAGCTGTGAACTGGAAAGCAAACAACAACTGCAGGCTGTCATACAGGAGCTCGCCCAGAAGCTGCCACATTTTCAGCATTTGAAGCGTGTTCATGACAGAAATGTGCTCATATGTCCCACCTCCGACATTGTTGATACCTTGGAGCAACATCTGAAGCTGCATCAAATCTCTGAACAGGTTTTGCAAGCACTGTGCCGCAATGTCAATGTGGTCGAAGTGCCCGCCCGCTGTGCCAAACTGCGTATGCAATATGAACAGATGATCAAATATTGGCCCAGCAAATTTCATCCGGATAAATATGCCGAATCCCTGCTGAATGGCAGCAATTTTACAAGTAGTCAACGCAGCTACCACAAGCGCATGGCACAGTTGCTGCGCAGCCTGTCTAGAGATGTAAATAAGGATCAGCCCGTGGGCATTTGTGTCGATCCGCGTGAGCCCAGCATTGTGGCCATGGCAGGTAGGATTGAGACAATAATATAATCTACAAGAATATACATCATACTTAATTACAGGTAGCAGCGGGAACAGCAGCAGTCATCAGCATTGCGTCATGTGGCTTGTGGATCATGTGGCGCGCAGTCAGCAGGGCGGTGCCTGGACAGCAACGCAGCAGTTTGTACAGGATGAGCAGCATGCCACAAGAACGCTGCGTGGCCTGCCACAAACATATTATGATTACGTGCAGCAGCATGTTGCTAGCCAGAATTTGCAATGCGGCGCTGAGCTGCCCAGACGGGAACAGCCATCTGAAGATGCACTGCAGCTGACTGCCGCAGATAATCTAGCCAAATATGGACCATATTTATGCACCGGCTACGATGTGTACCTACTGCGTGAACCTTGCCTCATGTGCGCCATGGCGCTGGTGCACAGTCGCGTGAAACGCATTTTCTTTATAGAGCCAACGTCAAATGGTGCTTTAAGCACAAGTTTCCAGCTGCAATCGGTCAAGGAATTGAATCACCATTACGAAGTCTTTCAGTTTACAATAACGACTTAACAAACATTGTATTTAAATGGTTTACAAATTTTAAATAGATTACATTTTATAGCAATGTATCCATGCGTGGCGCATTAACTGTTGTGTTTCTTGTGGCGCTTTGGCGCGTGGGCGTTGAAATTAAGCCGAGCAAATGGCAGTCCGCCTCCAAAATGGTTATATCTTTGCTGGAGCCCAAGAATCTGGTGGATAGCTCCAGATCCTTAACACGCAGACGCACGCGTGCTCCACGCACATAGTCGCTGGAAAGGTTTAGAAACCATTATAAACGTAGCTATGTTTCTATAACTAATCTATATATTTGTATTCACCTGCCATTGCGCACTGGACGCGTGCACACGCAGTGAAATTTCCACCCAAAATCAATGTACAGATCATCGCCAACCACGTGAAAGATCTTGCCACTCACCAGCTTGCCCTCGGCATCGCCCAACTGCAATTATTTATAAAGATTACATAAACAAACAACATATAGCTTTAATATTTACATACATCAACCAATTTAGACTGACGCAGCAGCGATGCAAAGCTTTGATTGTCCACGGGCAACTCATCTGGCGCTGCGGGCGCCGTATACCTATCAAAAGCACGCGCAAATCCTCCTTTGCTTTCCTTTTCCGGCTGCTCATCGGTTGCAGTATTTGTTGTTCCTGTTGTTGTTTCATTGCTGCTGGCGCTAAACATGCGATTTGTAACTGCCAATTGGCGGTTAAGGTTAAAAGCATTGGCCTGTATTGTGACTCTGCTTAGTTTGTGCAGCAGCGACATGATTTTTATTTATAAATTTAACTTAAAATGCAACAACTGCGAATACTTCTTAAATAGCAATTAGATATCGATATTTAGGGTGACCATAAAATGTTTTGTCTCGCATATCGATACTTTGGCAACGCAAACAGCTGTTTTAGTGTTGTTATCACTCTACGATAGCGACGGCAAAACGCAAAAACGTTAAAAATAACAGTACTCGGGTTGCTTGGGATTTGACAGCTTTAAACAAAGTTTTTTAATTATTTCTTTAAAAAAAGACAACCGCCGCCACCGGAAATCGCATTTTTCAATTTTTACGCATTTTTTTAGACCAAAATCAGAATTTTTCTGATTGTTTTCGGCGTAGAGTGAGTGAAAATGAAAAAGAAAGACCAAAGAAACAACTCGCGTTTGCAAGCCTTACGCCGATAATAGCAAACAAAATAATTGAAGTTTGGGAGAAGATAGAAAACTAGTTTGCACAGAAACAGATGGACACAACTAGTCGACTCGGGCGTTGATGCGGATCAAGAATATATAAGAGTTTATATCTTCGGAAATGCCTCCTTCTGCCTGTTACATACATTTGCAGTACTTTATAACTCCCTTTTTCCCAATTTAAATAGGAACAGACAGTAAAAATACATAAAACTAAAGAAAACAAGGGACTAAGAATGTCCAATAATATGACAATGACATTTTGAGAAGAACATTGTCGTCAACGGTACAAATGTATGTTTGCGCTGTGGAGGCCTCTCTGTGTCAGGTTGAGATGCCAAGGCTTCGTTATTTCAATGACGAGCACGGTCAAATACCTTGGCGTTACTCTGGACAGTCGACTCACCTGGCGTCCACATATACTGCAGGCGACTGCCAAGAGAAAGGCCTCAAAACTGGGGTACAAGATGGTCCATAGCCGGCTATGGCGGATGGCATCGCACAATGGGGATGTGTTGTCACTTATTCCATACCAGCCATAGAATCCACCCAAAGTCCGGAGAATTGCTGGTGCCTCCAGCTACATTCGAAACTCGGCTTATATAGTGACCTGCGAGTAGATTATGGTTTAATATCATTGATAAATGTGATATTTTTCACATATTTTAATAAAACAGCACAAAGTATTTATATATGTCTCTGAAATCTTTATGCTAGTCAGCGAGAGCCAGGAATTCATTTTAGAACTATAGTTTCTCGGTGAAATATTCTTAGAATTCATCGTAGTTTTCGATTCTGGTGGACGATTGGTAGTCGAAAAAATTGACACACTCTAATGTATCTGAAATCTTTATGCTACTCAGCGGGAGCTAGGAATTCAATTTAGACCCATAGTTTATTGGTGAAATATTCTTAGAATTCATCATAGTTTCCGATTCTGGTGTACGATTGGTGACAAAAATAAATGTTCCGCCCTAATGTACATATAACTTTAGAGTCCAATATTCAAAATACTCGAATATCAATCAGTTTTCCTCACAAATTCAAGTGGCTCTTATATTATATGTTTTGCCAGATGTCAGTATCAATCAATCTCAACTCTTGTGTTCCATTTTTTGATAATATTTTATATTTAGCCCGCGCGTGTTATTTTGGATTACTAACTATAGAAATACTTATAATGGTCTACAAATGATAGCAAAGAGATAATAGCCGCTTTGGAATGCTATATAAGGCCGTGCATATCAACATAGCCACATTGTAGCAACATGTTCAAGTTCGTGATCTTGTTGTCGGTTGTTGCCTGCGCTTTTGGAGCTGCTATCCCTGAGGGTCTCCTCCCCCAGTTGGATGGACGCATCGTTGGCGGTACTGCTACCACCATCAGCAGCTTCCCCTGGCAAATCTCCCTTCAACGTAATGGTGCCCACTATTGCGGTGGTTCTATCTACAACAGCAAAATCATTGTGACTGCTGCTCACTGCCTGCAAAGCGTGTCCGCCTTCATCCTGCAGATACGCGCTGGCTCCAGCTACTGGAACTCTGGTGGCACTGTCAGGCAGGTTGCTGACTACAAAATCCACGAGGGTTACAATGCCAATACCATGGTCAATGATATTGCTGTTATTTATCTAAGCAATGCCCTGACCTTCAGCTCCACCATCAAGGCTATTGGTCTGGCCAGCAGGGCTCCTGGTAACGGCGCTTCTGCCTCCGTCTCTGGCTGGGGAGTTCTATCATCCGGCTCCAACACGAGCCCCACTCAGCTGCAGTTCGTAAACGTGAATATCATCAACCAAGCCCAATGCTCAAGTGGCTCCTACAACTATGGTAGCCAGATCAGGTCCACCATGATTTGTGCTGCTGCTAGCGGCAAGGATTCCTGCCAGCGTGATTCTGGTGGCCCATTGGTCTCTGGTGGAGTGCTCGTTGGTGTTGTATCCTGGGGTTATGGCTGTGCACAGGCCGGGTATCCTGGTGTCTACGCCGACGTTGCTGTACTCAACAGCTGGGTGGTCAAAGCTGCCAACTCCATCTAACAAGATTGCAAAAATAAATATAATTTGAACAAAAATTTGAGTTTAAGTTCACTGAAGGGTCTTGGGTGATTTCTTTCAATATTGAATTGGGTATACTCTTAGCTGTAGTCCCAATTCCCCTTTACTTTTGAGATTTCCAATTTTTGCAATTACTGAGCTTATGCCAAAAAAATCGCCTTCTGCATTGAAATAGAAAATTGAAAAAATATTGCGCTACAGAAAATGAGAGCAAGGCTGGGTTTCCTACATGGTCGCTTAACACAAAATAATGAAAAGCAAAAAGATAATAAGAGTTTAATTGCTTGTTTAATAACTTCAGAATAAAATGAATTTTTTTGCTCGTTTAAGTAAATTTGCGATATTACTTGATTAATCCTTACCCAAAAGTCTTTGACTCGGAATAAAAATTGAATACAAAACAAGAAAAAATACTCAAGTCAACTGGACCGGAGTTTGGTTTCACTAATTTAAAAATTGTGTAAATAACTCATCGATTTAGAAAAATTAAGTCCATTTGGTGAAGAGCTATGTATTTTGAAAACAATTTATAGAAAACAACTGAACACGTGACACTCAGAGATCGCTAGCAAGATTGATTTTGAATGTCAAACCATCGTAGTTGACATAAAGGTGTGCACAACAGCGGCAGGGGCATGTAATAAGTTGTCGAAACATTGGAAAAATTAGCTGAAATGGAAATCGCAATAAATGACGAGCTGAAAATAATATTGCTGCTGTGTAGCTTACCAAATTCTTGGGAAAATTTCGTAGTTGCAATAAAGGCACGCGACACGCTGCCGTGATTCGATACGGTAAAATGCAAGCTTCTAGAAGAGGGAGCGAGAGAGGGGCGAACGCAGCGATTCGGTACAAGCAGTCTATACACACACAATTGTGCCAAAGTGTATACCAAAAACGGCGCAATCGCCATTTTAACGAAACGGACGGTGAAACGGACAACCAAATAGCGAAGAACAAGCACATCGAAAAACGGCTGTTTAAGGGAAAATGCTTCATATGTGACAAAGTTGGGCACCGTGCGAGTGAATGTCGTAAAAAAGATACTTTAAAGAAAGAGATCAAAAATATGGATATAAGTGAAGAAAAACAGTTAGGGTGTTCACGTAACCTGCGCAGCGTCGCAGATCGCAGATATGCGACACCAACTACATGAACAGCTTTGTACGTCGCAACTTGTCAAATGTGTGTTCAGTCAGCTGGTTTTTGTTTACTTTTGACGGACAGACATACGATGTTCACATCGACGCGGCTGCTGATGTTGATCAAGAGTATATACACTTTATGGGGTCGGAGACGTCTTCCTCAAAGCATTAAACATTTCACAAAAGAATTATAATACTCTCAGCAGACGTAGATAAACTGCTTTATTGTATCAAATAAAACCAGTTTGATTTACTTTTGCTTTGGGCGGCAATTAATCAGCTGTTTTCATATCTTTGGCACTAAAATACACTTAAACATTATAATATACTTAACATCAACAGACAGTATCGATTTTATATCATGCTCTCCCCATCTTTATTTTGCGAAACTGTTACGAACGGGTTACAAAGGGGCAGCGCCGGCCAGACAGTTCTCTCTTTAGGGGTGGGTCTACCCATGCCCGCCGTCACGTACAATCACGAAAAACACGAAATCATCACTAAACTACAAAAACATACAAAACAAACCAAAAGACAACAACAGAAACGATAACAAAAACTTCGGCATTGAACACACTGCCTGTGTTGTTAAATCATAATTTTAGAACAACACCCTATAATGCCAGATTTTTACTGGCACCTATCCAAACAACATTAAATTTCCCCTCTCCTCCACAAATTACACTTAACCAGACATATTAAACGTTATAAAAGTGCATTTAATTCAATAATAATAATAGCCTAACATAATTAATTAATTTAGGGAATGCCCTTATTAAAGGTTAACATTGGCCTTTCTTGGGCATGTTAAATATATAACTAACAAAGGTGGCTTGGGTTTTAACCAAACATAACGCGCACGTAAATAATAATGAGGTAGATTAATGCATTTAATAATATACATATGAATAAATTAATAAATAAATAAACAGGATTACAAAAAAATGGTCACACAAATGTGCCATATTCAAAAAAACCGTTAGCGTTTGAATTTAATTTAAATTAGGCCAGAAGGGTCAAATAAGTAAATTAAGCCGATAAATAAGGGGGCGGATATTATTAAGTCATGTCAATAACACTTACTTTTTCCATATACTCCGTACTCACACATCATTAAATTATATACGTTGATCTTGGGCCCAGGATGACGTAGCGTGATGTTCTGTTAAATAAGTAAAGGCATATTAAGTATAATGACATTCCTATAAATAGCATCCATGGCACCTAAGTATCGGCATATTATTTCATAGTTACTTTAAAGGCGAAAAATCGTTACTAAATCTTAATTTTAAATATAAACAAACAAATACAATTAATTATTCATTTTTATTGAGCTTGCTTAACAGCGGCTCACTATAAACAAAACAGCCGGCTGTTAACTTAACAGCGGCATCGGTTACTGTGCTGCTGTGGCTGAGGTGGCCAAACAAAAGCGACTGAACCGATCAGCTGATTTTTGTAAACAATAACAAACTAACACTTGAACAATATGCTGATGCTTTTAGTTGCAATGTACAATAAACAAAGGGATTAAATTTAAAACACAGATACATGTGTAGAAGGCAGTGCGTCTGCGCAACGGTGTTGGCGTTGTCAACAACAATGATCCCTTCAACGCTTAATTTCAGCCTTCAGTGTGGGCACGATGCGTCAAGGCAGACCCGAAGGTTATGCCAGGCTCTGGCAGTCGGCAACAACACAAAAACTCCGCAAACTCGCTAAGGCTGCTGCGTGAACAATGCTTGGCGTACTCCGCACGATCACCAATTAGCGGATTGGTGAACTGCCTCGTAATCTGGGGCTGCTGGTGTTGTTCCACTCAGTGGAGCACCCTCACTGGTCACACTTAGTGTGCAACCTTCACTCGCCGAGGGGCTGCTACAGCACTGCGAGGTTATGTTTGCGAGGCGCGCCTGCGCACGATAAAATGCTGAGCTTCGGGAGGGCCTTGCGACGCATACGGGTGATGCTTTTAAAATAAAGCACTGTACTTAAGATTTGCTGCGCACCTTCACTTGTGACTTCGGCGGTGCACGCGTTTTCTACAACTCCTCCAAAATGAAGACAATGTCGTTGCATTTCCGCTAAGCTTGAATTATCCCTCTTTATCATACTCTCGCTTATGCCCTTTCGGATAAGCGAGCGTACTTTGAATTCAATATTGACAAAGAGAAGCACAAAAGAGACAGCCAAAATTCACCTAAGCCCAATATCTTTGCTCCGCTATCGATAGGCAAAGGCCCACATGCAACAAAACTTGTTGCGACCGTCGAAAATCTGCGATCTGCGACGCTGCGAGGGTTACGTGAACACCCTAAGTGAAAATATACATGGTGCATAAATAGTGGTGCAACTTCGCATATGTGTTGTGACCGTGAACTTCTTGCATCGCTCCATATCGATAAGAAAATTTTTCAGAAAAGTCTGTTCATTATTTGATTAATTCTTGGCACGCAGTTACTTGGCACAATCGGTTTGGCCATTTAAACTATCAATATTTTAAACAATTAAATGAAAAAGATCTTGTGCATGGAATGAAAATAAAGAACATACCGGCGGCAATTAATTATGAGACGTGTAATCAGGCCAAAATTTTTGCATTGCCGTTTCCTCAAAAGTCGGGTCGCGTACAGAAAGTGTACTGGAGCTAACACACACAGATGTGTGTGGCTGAACACAATTGTTGAAATGGCCTAAAGTATATTAATTCATGCAAAATTAGAAGAATTTTTGTGCTCACAGCAACTTATGTATCTGCGAAACAGATGTCCAGCGAAAGCGCTGGCTGGTAAGCGCTGGTAAATGGAGGATATTGAGTCACCAACATGCGTTGAAGATGCAATGAAAGGTGATGCAGGAAAAAGCAAAAAATGATACAATGGCGCCAACATATCGTGTCGATATCGATACTTACACACTCAAAGCAGCTGTTCTTCTTTGTTGCTATCGCCCATGCCATATATCGATATACCTCATCAATCACAACTAATTACAAAACACGCTGTCGCCGGGCGAACTTTATTTTTAATATTACGAAATCAATAGTTACGCTTGATTTAAAGTTATTTTATATACAAAAATGATACAAGCACAGCGCCAACGTGTCGAGTCGGCTGTAACCGAGCTCATCGATGACATGGACAAGACGCATCTTCGCAAAATGCAGGTAAGTTTGTGCCGGCAAAAACTATTCCATTCAGAAACTTATATATATGTATTACTATAACAGACAGAAATGCATTTATGTGCCGCAAAGTGTTGTCAGGATGGCAACTCCAGCGTGGATAACGTGCAACGTTGCGTCGATCGCTGCCAGGCACCGATGACACGGGCACAAAACTATGTGCAACATGAACTGGGTGAATTTCAGGGCAGACTACAACGTTGCGTCATGGTAAAAAAAAAAAGAGATATAATATTTATAAACATGACTTATAAACAAAACTTGTTAACAGCAATGCAATGACGATGTCAAAGTCAAAATGCCAGCTACACCAAACGAGGATCAAATTGCCAAGTTCACCGATCAATTTGAAAGATGTGCCATACAATGCGTCGATAAGCATGTTGGCCTGATACCCACACTAATGAAAACTATGAAATCGGTGTTAGCCAAGGGACCCGAGGCATTGCCACAATCATAATGCGGAACTAATTTTTGAATGCATTTACGCAAAAATTTCACACAACTTGTACACCTTATTAGTTTTGTTGAGCTTTTCATTGATGTCCGGCAAATATATATATATTGTTAATATGAAATATCTTATTAAGTTTTCACCCTGGTCATAACCATATTCAATAAATTTTTGCAATTTTCACTACACTTAGTAAAATTTTAGAAAGAAAGTATGCCTTATTATTGTAATCAACGCAGCAATTGTAATTAAACATTACTACTACATTAATACAACAAATAGCAATAATATTATTTCATATTTCTTAACTTTTCTAAATTATACAAAATTTGTTTAAAATCCAAATGGTGGAACAGCAGAAACGACGTTTAGAAACCGCCATTGGCGATATGATTGAGGATATGTATCAATCGCATTTGCGACGCATGCAGGTAAGAGGATCAATATCTATAGATTTTCTATTACTATATATATATATATACATTTCTAATTATACAGTCTGTAATGCATCGCTGTGCCGCTGGCTGTTGCGATGATGAACGCGGCACTTTGGATAGCGTGCAACGTTGCATTGAGAAGTGTGCAACACCTTTAATGGATGCTCAAGATTATCTGCAGAATGAGCTGGGACAGTTTCAGAATCATTTGCAGACCTGTGTTAAAGTGAGCTTAGTTATAAAAAAAAAGTACTAACTATAGATGTATATGTATCTTTAATAGGAATGCAATACCGATGCACGCTCTAAATTACCCAGTAATCCTAATGATCGTGATATGTCGCGATCGAAACATTTGTTTGAGGTCTGTACCGGAAATTGTGTGGATAAAAGTATAAACTTGTTGCCGGGTTTGATGAAGTCAATTAAGAAAACCCTGGACAGGGGTGTGCCCAAGAGAACGTTTTTGCGCGATCAGTCTGCGGATACTTAGCTGTATCAGGCCCCCTTTTTAGTTACATTTATACATACCACGTTCCGTATTATGCTCGCAGCGTGTACGTCTATAAGAATTTTGACCGCACTGATAACAAAGGGTCAAGGCGGAAACGATAAGACTTGCTTTATCAAAAATTTGTTAGTTTCTAAGAAAGATAGAAAAATGTGTAACATGTATGCGTTTGGCTTTTTTATTTAATTATTGATTTATGTCTTTTTGTTTTTGGTAGAGCTAAGCTTAAATATATAGTACATAGAAGGAAACACTTGAGACTTAACACACTAAACAACTAATAATAGCGATCATTAACATTATATAACAAATAATTTGTACATTTACATGTATATTGTATGCGTCTATTGTTCATTCAGTTTGGTTCTCATGCCATATTTACTCCAGAATGTTACCTTAGCCGTCGTCTTCTTGCCATTATCCTGAAATACGCTGCATGCATCAAAGGGTGGACAATAGAGATGCAATGAAACGGATGTATCCGCATGACTGGGATTCTCAACGCGATGCAGGCCCAGGTTATCTGTGTTTGGCAAATAAAATAATATAAGTAATGCATTCAAATGTTGCAGTAGCTTAACTAATTACCATTTATATAAGCAACTTCATTGACTGCAATCGGCGTTTCACCAATCTCCAACAGCTGGCGATCATCAATCTCAGCATGAGGATCCTGCTGTTGTTGAACTCTCTCATTGATTGCTGAACGATTGGGATACTGATAGCGTTTTTCACGCAGCTCACCCTTCAGCATCTTCATAAAGCAATGCGAATCGGCGTGGTCATGCACCGAGGAGCTATGACCTTCGCCCCAGCAGAGTATTAACAAATTGAACTTGCCATTGCCGATATCAACTAGATTCCTGGTATAGGTATAACGGTCGAATTTGGCATATTTACGCCATTCTTTAGGATTCGATTTGTAGGATAACATCAAATGATTAACCATCTCAATGTTCACATAATTTGTATCAAATTCACGATGTAGAGCTGTTATTAAATCCGGTAGTGTATCGACAACCGGTCCATACTTCAATGGTTTTTCCAATGCACAATAATATTGCGTAGCCTGTCGCAAATATTTCTCCTGATCGATTTGCTCAATTTCTGTATCGATCGTATCGATTTTGGACAATGCCATTTTGCACTTGCTTTGATTGACCTGGTGATAAGATAAGCAAAAAAAAATACCATTAGTTCCTATAAATATTAATATTATAAGTGATATACTGCAGGGGTCCCGACCCCATCAGCACATGTCTAGCTTGAAGGTTCATCCTGTAAGCTGATCATATTGAATGGAAAACAACTGATCTAAGTATAGATTGATAATCGCTATAACTTACTTCTCAATTGATTTAAATGAATTATTTGTTGTTGTTACAGACAGCTGATAACAATATTTTTAATAGTTATGATTGCCACAGAATCGCTTTAAAATTATTTGAAAAATAATATGTCTATACCGCACAAGATCGAGCTCAGACCACTTGACTCAACAGACTGTTTGCGAATGCTACCGTAACGTAAATGAAATATTGCAAAAGTACCTAATATCAGTATATATTTATAATAAATATAAAATGGTACTGTACATATACGTTCACATTAATAAAATATAAAAAAACAAAAACAAATGCTCAATCCAACATTATCAGTAGAAATTACGACCGATCTCTGAGCTTGAATATGTTACCAGGAGCCCAACATCTGGTCCAGCTTGGAAGGCACACGCTGTTGATTACGACCCGTAAGAAGATTTGAAGTTCTCTCTCCTCAATCCTACTGATAAGCAACAAGTTGAATCTGGTTGCTGACGCATGAAATATGATCATGGAACATACAAAAAAATATTTTCTAATATACATAATATGTATATGGGTAAATACCAATGGAAAAAAAAAATACCTTGATAGATTAAATATTTTGCGTCATTTCCAAATTATTTGGTTGAATTTTCTTGGAAATTCATGAATTAACATTGTTTACTATTTGTTTTTGAAAGTACTTTACATTTGGTAATTTTAGCAATATTAAGATTTTGAAAAGAATATTTATTTGATGCATACTTTGCGGAAAATCTTTAACTTATTTTTCAACTTTATATAACTTAAAAACTATTGCCTGAACGACTTTTAGATTATATAACTACTTCAAAAAAGTTTATGCTTTGAAATGAAAAAACTTGAAATTACAAATTTCAAAAGTCATCAAAGTCAAATGGCAGACTTTATATGCTTAATTATGCCTCCAAGCACATATAATTTAGCAATGTATTATTATTTCAATTAAAGCTCAAACTCAAAGTGAGAGCGAGCCAAAGATTTGAAAATGTTTTGCAATTTGTTCGAAACGCACAACTTTCGCAACAGGTTGTGGCCGTTTCAAAACAATAAACAATAACAAAATTGAACTTGCGAAAAACAGCTAAAGGCATTTTCCGCTACATAAAAATCTAAATTAAGCTTCGATTTAGGTATAGTTGCTACTTACCATTTTGTTGTACTTTCTTTTTGAAGACTTGTTCAATTTTCAAATAGTTTTTGAATATATATATGTATCTATTGTCTGTGTATATCTAAATAATGCACTCTTGAACACTTTCAAGTGTCTGCCTCTACCAGTTGAAAGCGCGTTCACTTGGTTTATGTGTTCGTTTTAGGCATCTTTCACCAATTTATGGGAATCCGAATCCGTTGGCCCATGCAAAACGTCATTTTCACTCAAAACGCAATTTGAGTGAAATGCGCTGGACTCGAATGGCATTTTGAGCGCTTTTACATGCGGCAGCAGCAGATCGCAGCCGCAGGCAGCCATTGCCGCTTGCCCTTGTTGTTGTTGTTGTCGCTCTTTGCATATTTTGTTGTTTTGTTACGCTGAGTCGTTTCTGCGTCTTGCATTGTTGTTGTTCGCATATTTTGTTGTTTGTTACTCCGAGTCTTTTCTTCGGCCATTGTTGTTGTTTGCATATTTTTTTTGTTTTGCTACGCCGAGTCTTTTCTTGGCCCGTTGTTGTTGTTGTTCTTTTTTTCTTCGGCTTTGCAGGTTGTTTGTGTTGCTTCGAGCCATTGAAAATTTATGTTGCTGTCTTCGCGGTTGGCAGACTTGCCTTTTTAGTGCCATCAACTGTTAATTATGTGGACGGCTTGACTTTGTTGTTGTTGTTGTTGTTCTTTGATATTTGCAGAAGAAAGCAGATATCATCGGCTCGGCTTGAAAGACCAAACCTCTTGAGTGTTGTTGTTTCTTGAATTTAGCCTAGGGGTCAAATGCTGAATGAGTGAGACTTTTGTTGATTTGTGTGTCAAGAGTTGTTTATTCTTCTGACTGCTTGTGCTCTAAGCGCTATTTGAGAAATCATAATATAAATGTGCCACACATGTGTGTCATATGCTTTGGAAAATAAGGAGCTGTACTAAGGGGCGTAGCCGAATCTTTGCTAGGGGGATGTAGATCACATACACTCCAGGGAAAATCATTAAAACAAAAAGTATGCCATTGACTTTTAAAAAAAATTTGATTTGCATTTGGTTGATGAGAATTTAGTAGCCTTAAGTCTCAACTTTCAGCGTTTAAGGCTGTTCAATAAATACTTATGTACCCACTTCACCCCCGCCCCTGCCTACGCCCTACTCAATAAACTCAAATATTCTATTTTTAACACTCAGCATTGACCTAAAACGCATTTCTCATTAACATCAACTAATGAACTGCAGCTTTCTACATTCCATTCCTTGAGTTTAATGAACTTTGACTCAATCCATCTCAGTTTTCTATTTATGGAAATTTAGCAAATCTTGCAAGCCCTCATTATTATATACTCGATTGACCCAGTTTTTTTTTACTATTTCCCATTGCATGACGTTTTAATCTAGATTCTAGAAAATTTTGTGAAAACAACATGCGTAGCAATTCTCATGAGCAAAACAAAAACAAGTCTAAAATTGTCACCTATATGGCGTTATTTTTTCGGCCTGGGTCTATGAACCGCATTTTAAATAATATTCTTATCTGTCGTTTCGTATAATGTAATCTTAAGATGCAAATCATTTGTTAATATGTTATATATATATTTTTTGTTTTTATATGTAATTTTTTTGTTTTTATTTATTTATTTATTGGGATTCCTAGTGCTACAAGCTTAAGCTTATTATTTAAGGCACTAGTCACTATTACAAAATTAAAATATATTTAGTTTTAGATTAAGAATTTGGTCGTTAGTTCTAAGTTTATTTTAATATGCTTGTAATCAATTTGACAGATATAATTCTAAGTTTATTTAAATATGAGTTTTACTTATGTAATTTGTTTATTTCAATTGTTAATGTTTTATATTAGTTTTAATTTTAAACTTTATTTATTTATGTATTTTAATGTTTTTAATTTAAAGAAAGCTGGTTATTTCCCTGAAGGTGCGTTTTTTAGTTTTTGTTGAAATTGGCGGGCGTTATTTATAGTTTTTAATGATAAATGTATATAAAAATGTCTCAGAATTTAATGTTTTATATCTTTTTAGATTCATTACTATGAATTATTTATTTATTATTCAAAGCTGTATTTTAAAATTTATATTCATTTTTTTTTTTAAATTAAATGTTATCATCTTTTTGATTAATACGAATGTATTTGACATTTATCTTGACATTTATTTTACATATTATTACATTGTATACTATTAACTTAAATTAAATAGATTGAATTACACAAAAAACATTTTGGTGTTGAAGGCTGGACTTTATATATGATTATACCTTAAATGCAATGCTATAAAAAAAAACTTTGCTTTGACTAAACATCATCATCCTCGGACATATCAAAAGCATCATCTTCAAAGTCTATTATCTATAAAGAAAAATGAAATAAAATATGATTTAGTCAAACCAAAAAACTATGTGTTTGAAAAACCTACCTCACTATTTAGACGCTTATATTCCGATATGCCCGTCAAATCCTCCAGATATTTGGCTGTTTCGAATGTCTTGAACAAAAATGCATGACCCTCACTACGATAAGCAGTCAAAACACGCTGAAATATAAACAAAAATGATTAAATTTTGTAATATTAAGCAGAACTTGATTTAACAATACCTCACAGCAGGCAATACACTGCGCAAACTTTTGTGTGGCAGGCAATATGTTCTCATAGTTGCATAGCATGCCGCGTATGGAATGCGGCAAGATGCCCAGCAAACCCTCTGGCAGTTGTGCCTCCTGCTGTCCCCGACTGTTGACATAGTAGGCGGGCGCCAATTCCCTTTGTGGATGCTGCAACAATGCTACCAAAAGCTCCACCGCATAACTGGCTGCAATGTTAGAGACGCCGGGTCTGGTAACAGTGCACTGTTGATCCAATGTTCGATCTTTAAGCGACTGTAAAGGGAGTAAGCATAACAGAAAAGCTTATAGGCTGCGTATGCTGTAACATAACATTACTTACATATATGGATTTTGCGCGTTTTAATAACAGCGTACAGGCCTTAAAGCTTTAAAAAAGCTTTTAGTCAATAGTTCTTGTTTATAATATAGTGCGAAAAAAAAAACAACAAAATGACTGCAGCAACAATTGGTAAGCCAGCTGAGCGTGCGAGTCGGCAAGTAAACAATTAAAAACACAATTAACTAAGTAATACTAGCACACAATGTGGGAGTGCAATCGGCACGCCATAAACGCCCTGTCGCCATGCTCAGTGTGCTCCGTATTTCTGATAAGATAAAAAGTTCTATTGAGCGTTAACTGACGCTCAGTGTACAAATAACAAAATATAACTCTCAGAGGTGTTGTTGTTGTTTGTGAGTGCTCTGAAGAAACCGAAACCGAAATACAAAAAATAAAAAAGTATTATATTGTTTTCATTGAACGTTCCATGAGATAATGTTGATTTGGTGTGCCAGCGCGTAGCTAACAATTTTGATAGTGCGAGGCCTAAAATCAGTTTTTTTTTTTTCTTAAATATAATTAAAACATTATCAATAATAATTGCATAAATATGTTAACAGAATATGCTGGAAATCTGTCGCATCCGCTGGAGTTTGGTCATGTACTGGAAATTGTGGCCAAGACCATCGATGGAGCTGGCAGGTAAAGTACTTTAGATATCTTTCCAAACATGACTAAGTATGTACTTAATTCTTATCGCCCCAAAAAAAAATGACTAACGTATCGCTTTAAATTTTTTTAGATTTCACATCAATTTGTGTACTGCCAAATCATCGGTGAATCCTGATGCGGACATTGGCTTACGTTTCTCCTGCTATTTTCGCAACGATTTAATTGTACGCAATGCGCGTATTCATGGCGTTTGGGGCGAGGAGGAATCCCAGGTTATGGATAACATAACCCTGCCCAATCCCATTGTTAGCGGCGAATTCTTTATGGTCTACATCTTGGCTTGCGAGAATGCCTTTCATATATCAATCAACAGTCGAGAGTTCTGCACATTCCGTTATCGCTTGCCCTTGGGTAGCATACGCGCTGTTGAGATACGCGATCAAATACAGGTGATTAAACAGGTCGATCATCGCACCGTATTTCCAAATCCCTGGCCAGCCATACACGCATCGGACTACTTTAAGGCATTTAGCAACGATCAACCAATATTGTTTAGTCCTGGTCATGTTATTGTGCTCACGGCACGTTGTTCTGAGAATAAACGTGGTCAGTTTATCATCAAGTTTATGGATACGGATACCAAGCGGGAGGAATTGCATTTCAGTTTTCGTTTCGATGATAAGGCTGTTGTGCGCAACACCATGAACAAGAACTTTGAGTAAGTACCTGTAATTTGTGCAGACTTAAGCAGCTTTGAAAGCACATTGAAGCTTTAAGCGAATTTTTTGGTATTGTGATATATAATGAACTTCGCTTTCAGATGCTAAATCGAATGTTAAAGCGAATTTTGGTTTATTCTCTGAATGCAGTCAATTTATACATTAATCTGTTTATTCGACTTTTAAAGCACCTTAAAGCCTCAATCAAAGTTTTTTATATTCTCTGAATGCAATGAATTTGTGCTTTAAGCTGTTAAATCGCCTTTTAAAGCACTTTTAAGCAACCCTCGAGAGAACTTTGTTTTTATTCTCTGGATGCAATGAATTTGTGAAGAAAGATTAAACAACTTTCAAAGCATATCAAAGCTCTTAGAGAATTTGCTTTAGACTTATTAAACGATTTTGTAAGCAAGTCAGAATGTAGACATAATGAATTTCGATTAAGGCTGATTAATCGACTTTAAAAGCATATTAAAGCTCTTAAGGAACTTGGTTAAATTGACTTAATACACTGGATTTGAGTTTTAAGTTGAATAGTCAAATTTGAAAGCACATTAAATCTTTAAGCGAACTTTCTTGTATTGTCTAACCCATGAATTTAAGCTTTAATCTGTTCAATTCACTTCGAAAGCACATTAAAACTTTCAGCAAACTTGGTTATACTCACTATTCGCTTAAAGCTGATTAATCGACTTTTCTTATAGTAAATATTCAATGATGTTTCTTTTTTTGCAGTTTTGGCAACGAGGAGCGACATGGCGGTTTTCCGTTTGTCTTTAATCAGCAGTTTAAACTTGCTTTGGCCTTTACGGAACGTGAAGTGCTCACCGCTGTGGATGGCTATAATTTTTTTAGCTACGCCTGGCGCACACCAAGTGCCATGATGAATCTGGTGGGCTTTAAGGTGACGACAATTAATGGACTGGTCATACAAATAACGGGTGTGGATCATATGCAAACAGGCGATCCCACTTGCGCTGGTTTTGAGAAATATTCGCGACATGATTACGAGTGTGCCTAGCCCTAAATATGCATATTAAATATGGTGCAGTGTATATATAACTAAGTGTGTGTGAAAGCTAAATCTAAAATAAATGTTAAGCTGCTTAATAAGACTTTGTTATAAACTATTTGCTAGAGCACTTACATTGCCTGGCGCCGTGACATCATTGCAGAAATAGCAGCCCAGCTGTTGGCCACTAATGCACTTAAGTCCATCGATTTCTTTGTTGCCATCGCCCACCAATTCTCTTGTGCTGCCATGACGCATAACCAGATAGCTGTCAAAGCCCAAAGCTGCATTAATAACAATCTACAAATAGGTCGAAATATAAAGTAAAACAACTGTTGCAAATAGTTTAGCTAATTACAACCTTTTGCTGTGCCGCACCCAGCAGCGTGGGCAGCCAGCGACTTTCACGTGAATCGGTTAACAAAAAGATGACATCATGCGACTGCACTTGCTGCTCAATTAGCTCCAAATGCTGCACCGTTTGGCTACGCAGCGCTTCGCCTATGGTATGTCCCGGCATGGGTATTTCCAGCACATAGCCTTTGGTCGCCGCACTAGGATTGATCTCTAGCAAATGTGCTGCTGCTGTGGTTGCCTTCATTCGATTGCCTGCCACGGCATCCGCGTGTGTATAGAGACTCTGGCGTACGGGATTTGAGTAGCCCACCTTGCCGCTGTCCAACAGCGTGATGTGCTTAAAGCCCCAGGACTAAAAGCATCGAATTTAAATATATAACACAGGATATAATGTAGTGTAAAACCTTTCTTACGCACCAACAAATTACGCGCCACAGCACAGCCAAGTGTGCCAGCGCCAAAAAGCAAACATTTCGTTTGTGCTATAATATCCAAATTTAAATCAGGCACTAGGCGCCATTTCATTAGCTTAAGATTCAAATTGATTGAGTTCTCGGCCAATCTGTAATATGTTCAAGACATTGGTAACTTTTTAAATATATATATAAAATAAACTTACTTGGCCGGATCCATGCTGTCACGCATACAGACCATACGAGGACACATTTTGCCATTACGATTCATTTCCCAGCCCACAAATTGCAGCTCTTTGTTGTTGCAGGGTTCTGCTTGCAACACCTGCCATATTAGACTGTTTTCCAATTGCATTTGCTGATCGTAGCGCAGGCCCAGAAATTTCAGCGTTTGACCAACAAGTGTGGGACTAAATCAGGTAAAAATAAATATATATATATAAATGTTTTCATTCAGCTGCATGCATTTTAGATCTATAATGAGATTCTATTTAGATATTTATTGAACATAATAATTCTGATGTACTTGTGGCAGAAAGACTATCAACAAATTGTTTACGAAAATAATTTGTTATTGCCAAACTGAACTTTTGTAGGTTGAAAATCTTATGAATACTGATAATATTTTCGCACAATTTCATTCAGGTCTGTTCCCATTTTCGAGTACTTTTCATTCCGAATCGTTTTCGATTTTATATTACCTGTTTCGTATAAAATAGTATCATTTATCCCTTTTTAAAGATCATTTTGAACACTGTCTCAAAAGCAAACCTTTTTAATCCTAATCAAATTTCAGAATACCCTTTAATAATATTTTGATTGGAATCGGAAATGGGAACAAACCTGATTATTTTAACGGGGCCCATTCACGATAATCATAGTAATGATCAATATTTCCCAAAATTTCCCTTTGAGCTCGCTCAGTGTCAATTTGCGTGTGTATAAAATGTATAACAACGTAAAAAGTACAACCTTCCTTAAATATTTACCATTGCTGCAGCAGAAAAGCCACATAGTTGCGCATTAGCCAAGCTGGATTCTCATACTCGCTGGGATCCGCAAAGCAGTAATAATAATGCTGCGCCTGCTGTTCATCAAATTGGCTCAAAGCAGCGCTCAAGCTGCGCGTCTCCCAAACACCTTCCAGCTCATTTGCATATAAGATGAAAAAGTTTTGATGCTCCGCAGGCAGAGCAAGAATAGCTGTCACAAAAGCTGCACAATTGGGCAGCTCCTTTAGTTTTGTGGGAGCGCATTGTAGTTTTAAGAGAGGCGTGAGTGGGCAGGGATAGGCAAACCAATAATAATAACTATGACACTTGAGATCGGCGAAAGAGAGAACAAAGAAACGTGATAATAAACTGGCATTGTTCAATACACGGCCACTGTTCATATCAGCCAGCAATTGTCTGCCTTCATTGGCCAACAGTGCCGTTTTATCAATTGCCTTGAACTCTTCAATCGTGTTTTTATTGTAAATATGGCCAACGGCAGAATGGCTGAATTTTGGTGGCTGCGCAGCACTACAAAATAAATAAATATATTAGTTTGTTGCCATTTTCGTTTAAATTACGATTGAACATTAACCTATTATATGCGCTATAGTCAACCTCCAGCAGACAACCGGATGCCTTGCGATTTGTATAGTGGCCATAAATTGAGCGTTCTGCATCCGAAAGGCGATCGTAATCCAATTTCAGCTCGGCCAATTTATGCCAAAATGTGGGCGACACAAATGATTCAAATGGCGCAAATTGCAAAATTTTTTCATTGCTGTCGCTCATTTTGTTAAGTCTATAACTACGATATGTAAACAACGCACAATTTACAAATAAACAAACAACGGGAACAACAAGAAGGGAGCTGCATGAGAATGAAACAAACAGCTGTCCGATAGACAATCGCTGTGCAGCGCAACAGTTCACTGCTATCGATTATCATACGATATTCAATTTTCAAAATAAACTACCTGTTTATATAAAAAAGAAAACCAAATAAAAAACATGTACTTATTATTCAAATTAAAAGTTGAACCAAGAAACTATATACAAATTAAATCAAAGATTTAAAATTGAATGCAGAATTTTTGTATATATTTGCATGCGGTCACACTGCAGCAGCTGTTCAGTTTGAGATGGTTATTTTTTTTTTAATTTAAGCTGCCGGCCAGAAAAACGTATTGAGGTATGTATTTGGAGTTTAATAAATTTGATTTCTTAATTTTTATACAATTCTAAAACGTGACCAACATCAATGTTAACAGTTGCAAACACTGTTAAATTTTTGGTTATGTTTTCAAGCTATGTTATACGTATGTTAGTCAAACGCCTCGCACTCGATTAAAACTTTGAATCGATTAACGATTTTTGCAGCTCTAGTTCGTTTCGCCGTTTGCCTCACAGTCGCAGTGTTCGTTTTGCCATACACAAGGAAATTTAGTAATCTAGAGAGGTTAGTACGAATTTTTTGTTCTACCACTTAAAAAAGTAGAGAAAGTAGGCTTTGATTGTCAAAAATAATTGAAAAGTGTGTAACGTTTATTTGAACTACATTACAAAGTGAAAAAGACATTGAAAATTTTATAGCCTCAAAATTTTTTTCCATGATGTTTGAGAGAAAACGTACATTCATGTGTACATACATACATACACTCATTAAAACGTCCTCGTTTATTCGCAAAAACAGCATGTATTCGCTGAAATCAATAAAATGAAAATATGCAAATAGTGTTGTACAATTTTTGGTGTTCATTTGTATAATTTAAGTGAGAGAAAAATTAATATGCGCTGCATAAAATTGACAAAGAAAACCAAAAATGATTCACTCGAAAAAATACAAAGAAATGTAAATGTGTATGTATGTGTGAATGTACATATGTAGATAGATAGATAGAGTGAGAAGAGCAGCAGCAGCAGCAAGTGCCAGCAAACAAAATGGCGTCCAAATACAGCGGAAAAACTCAATGCTGTTGACGTTGCTTTGGTGTGCTGCACGCTGCGCCTCTCTTCTCCTGATGTGTTTTCGATTCGCTTTCAATGCAGCTTCATTTTTGATTTTCCGTGTGTACGCTTTATCTTTCGGAACTCACGCGTTGGCACGTACACACACACACACACACACACACACGCATGCGTAGGAAGTTCATTCTGTATGTGTGCGCCTAACCTATGTACGTATGTAGCTTAATGTGCACTTTGTACAACGCTATGACGAAAGCATTGTATAAAGAGAAAAACTAGTTGCAAGCTAATATACATACATGTATATACGTTTGTTTGTATGTATTAGGAACAGGCCGGGTTATGGAACAGAGAAAACGAGGGCGGGTCATCTGCTTCGGTTCGGTCTACTCAATTGAGATTCTGCACTCTTCGAGTGGAATTAAACGCGCAATTCCAAGGTACATTTCAATAGCAATCCAATTTCTATAGTCGCAGAGCCCACATCAGTTTCATAATGTGGGTGCCATTGGAAACGGCATAAGTTTTTTCTAATGTGTGTTGGAGGAGGACAGGGGGGTTACTTGACGCTTATGCACGATTCACTCGAATTGAGGTCAAAATCAACCCACAACTGGGTCCCTTGTCGGTGACGCTGGCATCGGTTTCAGTCGCTCCGGAGCCGGGTCGGGGTCGTTGTGGACGTTGACGTCGACGTCTTTGCGCTGCAACGCATTGAGGGAGGCAATATGCGCACGTTTTTTGGGGTGGTTTTACATTTGGACACTTTGGGGTTGCTTAGAATACATTAAATTGCAAGCAGGCAACCAATACACACATAAGTGCCTGAGGGTTGCTTTGGATATGCATTTTTATTTTTTTTTATTAATCCTCTACATACAACTTGATGTGTGTTTGTATGTAAATTTGTAGAAAGCTTTTTTGTTATTCGCAAAGTTTTTTTTAGCAAGTAAATAAATTGTGAGTCATGTCTGCTGCGAAATAATTTTGTTTATTCTAAGCGCGCTAATCAACAACAACAATTCGACGCGCCCATCTAGTACATTTTATTGGGGTCAAGAGACTTTAATTCGATGGCGCAGAACAGAACAACGCTAACAGCAGACTAACAAACCAACAAAAGCTCTAGCAGAGGCCATAAACCCCCATATAAACGCACTCACACTTGTACACTCAGAAATACATAGAAATATACATCGAAAGGACACTGACACTGAGAAATTTGCGCTTGTGCGCAACAGCAGCGTCTAGCAAAATGAGTACATTTCGTTCATACATATACATACACACACATATGACCATATGTACGTATGTATGCGTGAGCATCCACATCCCAGTTTTTGATTTTGTGTTGTACATACATACATACATATATAGAGAAGTTCAATCTTGGAGCAGAGCGGAGCGCGCGCAAACAAAGAAAAATACCAACAAAGAACAAAAGCGAACGACCTGAAAAATTTGTTGCTGCTCGGGTCAATTTGTGCATGTGTATTAAAGTGTATTAAAACTATATAAATATTTCTAGAGGACCTTTAACTAAAGTGTAATAAAGTATAAAAAGTTGACCCAAACTGCGCATTATAAGTGTATATATACATACATATATTTATTTATGTATGCATGTAATTGTCCCACAAGACGACAACTCTGTCGCGCATCTGTACATCAACATACAGACACACACACAAACGCACATGCATAAATTTCCCCAAGCTGAGCGAGAACGCAATCGTTGTTTGCCTGTGTGTGTGTGTAACTGCGCGTGTTTCGACGTGTGTGGGGGAAAAGTGAAATAAACTTGAAGGTGTTTTGCGAGGTTATTTTCATTAAAATTCCAGTTTTTTTATACTTATGCATGTTAGTTTCTCATTGCCGACGGGGCAGCCAATAAAGTGATTTAGCGAACAACCGTTATTTTACGTAAACTTGAAAGTATAAGCCGAGCTTTTGCTTGTGAATTTCACATTAAAACGGAGAATGTAGCCGCTAGTGAGTAATACTTCCTGACTTACATTTCTCTGTTAAGGGATCAGCTGTTATTAGAGACAATTTTGGCCTTGGACTGTTAAATGCTATTAAGTGTTATACAGCTTTGTTGAGCAACTGAAAATTACTTATTGTACTTTTGTTGTTGTCATTGGCATTGGAACCATAGAAAAAAAAAAACAAAATAAATTCGATTTGAAGTGTTGATTTTTATTGAAATAATTAATTTAAATGAAAGCCTTCGAAAATATATGAATATATATTTTAAGTATAACAGTTTTTGTATTTTTATCATACAATAATCTCGCAGTTTCATTTGCAGAATTGTCAGTATGTTGTACGTATATTATATACACACAATACTTTTGTGCTGTCCAGATTTTTGTGTACATATAATTTGAAACATTTCCCACACACCAAATCCCCCCAATTCCAACTCATTTTTAATAAGCTTTTCGGCACGATTTCTTTCTCTTATATCAACAGGATTCCTATATAGCAAAACGGAGTACTGGCAATATCCGCTTAGACAAAGGAATCGTATATATAACTATATAAACAAAATACGTAACCCGGAAGAGCGCACGCAGCCCACGTCGAAGAAGACGCTGAAGCAGCAGAAAAGACTTAGGACAAAGCAACCAAGGGGAGCCCCATCAATTACAGCTATTAACAAATAGAGCTTTCTTTATATACATATATCTTCTATATATATATATATATATATTTTGTGTGTGTCTGTGCGTGTTTCTCTGTGTGCGTGTGTCTGTGTGTATACAAAATTTCTGTTTTGTTTCGCTTGTGTAGTGTTGAATAACGCATTGCAGAGATCCAACCAGAGATCCCAAACAGAGAAGCACCCCCGTTAACCAAAAACAGAAGCTTACGAAGAGGAGACAAAAGAAAGAGTAAGAGCGAGCAACAAGAGAGAGCGCATTACGTGTGAGGCTTGAGAGGAATAGGAAATTTTTGTTCGCCCCCGAGTCGATAAAGAAAAGTCATCACCATTCCACTATCAACGTACGACGCCGCTCCCCTTTTGCACACTTACGACGATAGTCCGCAACGTTGGGCTAACGGTAAAAGCAGCAACGGGCATCAGGCAGGCGTCATCATAGATCAGTTTCGGTGCGTAAAAACGATCACCATTGAGGGAGGGACCAGTACCGGTGACACGACGAGTATCGGCGGCGGCGGCGTCAACGATTTGCGTTTGATAATAACGGCCCAACAACAAAACGATATCATCGAGCGCAATTACGATCAATTGACCAATCGCGGCGGTGGAGGCGGAGGCGGCGGCGCCGTTTTAGGCGTCACCAGCAGCGGCAGCACCGGAGGCCAAACACCACCAACACCATTAACAACAACAACGGCGTCAACTGGACAAAAAACTCTGCTCAATACCAGTCCCAATCTATTGCCAATAACCACTGCAACCGATACATTTAATAATCTAAAAAATTTGGTTAAAATCGATAAAGGTTCCTTAGCGCCAATCTCAAATTATCGTTCCAATAAATCGAACGATTCGTTATCCTTGGGCGGTCGCAACGGTGGCAATCGTACAGTAGGCACTGGTGGAGTATCAACAACTGGAGTAGGATCAGCAGGTGGCTTAGGAGTAGGTACTATTGGTGGCCCAAGCGGACACTTCTCCACTGGATATAATAAAAATTCCGTCAAAATTCGTCAACACGATTCGGAGCTAAGCCCAAGACCTCGGCGATCATATCAAAACGATTCGTCGTCGTCGCGTTACTATAACAAAAATAGTGACATTTTGGGTGCAGGCGGCAATAACAACAACAACAACAACATTGGAAGTAACGGCGGCAATCAGTCAACGCTAAGCAACAGCAACACTGATAGCACCTATAACGGTGGAGTCCATCGTGGTAGTCGCAACAACTATCACACGAACTCCGATGGCGGCAGCTATAATCGTAATATAAACTCCAATACGGGCAGCAGCTATCGCTCCCAACAACAACAACAACATACAAATAGCAGCAACAGCTCACGCTACGAGACGGTCAATGGCAATGGCAACAGTAGCGACAGTCGTCAGCAACAACAACAACAGCAGCAGCGTCACTACGGCAACGGCAGCAACAACTCGACAACGTCTGGCGGCAATATCCAAAAATCAAATTACTCATCGCAACAACGTTCCGGGAATGATGGTGGCCATAATAATGCTGGTCACAGTGGCCTGAGTGGTGGTGGTCGCTATCGGGACGATTATACCAGCGGTCGTGACAATTATAGAGATAGCTACGCAGACGAATCGCCAGCACATCAGCGATATAATAGAAACAATAGTCTTGAACGCAGCAGCGGCGGCGGAGGAGGTAGCAATCGTTATAGAAGCAACAACAACGAGGATCGCTACGAGCAGCGTGGTGGTCAAAGCTTGAGGCAAACAAATGTTGCACTAAATCAGCAACAAACACAACCGCAGCAACATCAACAGCAGCAACATCAACAACAGCAGCAGCAGCAACATCAACAACAGCAGCAGCAACATCAACAGCAGCAACAACAACAACAGCCAGCAGTCAAGTCAGCAACACCACCACCAGCAGTTGCAGCAACAACAACAACTGCAACACCTCAGCACCAACAACAACAACAATATCAAATAACTGGACGCTGGATACCACCATCACTGCGTCCACAGCATGGTCTTACACAGAGCGAAAAGAATGATGCTGTTTTTCGACGTGTGCGTGGCATTTTAAACAAATTGACGCCCGAAAAGTTTCAGGAGCTGAGCGATGAATTGCTAAAACTTGATCTTAACTCGATTGTTATACTGAACGGTGTGATTCTATTAATATTCGATAAAGCCTTGGACGAGCCAAAGTACTCGTCTATGTATGCACAGCTGTGCAAGCGTTTATCCGAGGAAGCGCCCTCATTTGAAAAGGATCCAAACAATTCGTGCACATTTCTACGTCTGCTCATTGCTGTCTGCCGTGATAAGTTTAATAATCGATTGAAACGTGACGAGATTAATGATAATCGTCCACCGCCAGAGAATGAAGCCGACGAGGAGGAGCGACGCCATTTGGCCAAACAGCGTATGCTGGGCAATGTCAAGTTCATTGGTGAGCTCAACAAATTGGATATGCTGTCCAAGAATGTATTGCATGCGTGTATTATGGAGCTATTGGATAAGAAAAAGAAGCGTACGGCCGGTGCGCAGGAAATGTGCGAGGACATGGAATGCCTGGCTCAATTGCTCAAGACTTGCGGCAAGAATTTGGATTCAGAACAGGGCAAAGAGCTGATGAACCAGTATTTTGAGACGTTGGAACGTCGTTCAAAGTCAACTGAATATCCACCAAGGATACGCTTCATGCTAAAGGATGTCATCGAGTTGCGACAGAATCATTGGATATCTCGCAAAATTGGCGGCAGCTCCGATGGACCCGTCCCCATAAAGCAAATACGCTCGGACGATGACTCAATCATACGCACTCCATTCGCCAATCGTAATCGCGATATGCGCAACAATGATCGCGATGGCGATAGCTGGATGAATCGTTTCCATCTCAATATACAGCCTGGCGGCTACAATGATATGTTTAGCGGCCTCAGTGTTACGGGATCATCGCCCATTGTATCACCGTAAGTACAAAAAACGTTTATAGAAATTAGTTCAACTTTGAAATTTGATCGAAATTTCAATTGGCTGGAAACTAGTTTTTTATTTTTTCAATAATTGTGAATGTCCGAACACTAATTTATGATTTTTTCAATTTGCAAATTTCAATTGGTGTGAAAATGAGAGTTTTGATTTATAAAATGCGCTTGTCAGAACACCAATTTATGTGAATTGGGAAATGAAATAGTGCGTTTGAAAATTAACGAATTTCATGTGTTTTCAATTGATGTGAAAACTAAAGTTTCTTCTATAAATTGCCAATGTCAGAACACAAATTTATGTGAATTGAAAAGTATAAGTAGAACCTTTAGTAATGTCTAAAAGCTAAACATATTTCTACTCCCTGTTCCCATTAAAAATGGGAAAAAGGGAGTTATAAAGTACTGCAAATGAATGTAACAGGCAGAAGGAGGCATTTCCGACTATATAAACCATAGATATTCTTGATCAGCATCACCAGCCGAGTCGATATAGCCATGTCCGTCTGTCTGTCCGTCCGCTGCCGTCTGTATGATCGCGTTGATCTCGGAGACTATAAGAGCTAGAGACAGCAAACTTGTCATGCAGGTTCCTGTATTCCGTACGCAGAGCAGCCACAATTTTATAGATAAAGCTTTGATTTTTGGTACACATATATGTTTAATCAATGTTGATCGGTTGCGTAAATTTCATTACGATCGGATAAATAGCACCAAAGTAATGGAAGAATCTATTACCCCCGTCTCAGCAGGCAGAAACAACAGTTTGACATGCACTGGTCAAGTTAAGTGCGCTGCTTGCTTGTACTGCCGCTGATCTGAAATGAAAGTTGGGAGCAGGGAGTCTCGTAGTCGGGCACACTCGACAAGAGCATTCTTACTTGTAATCTTTGTAAGCGAACAGATTCGTTTGTGATTTCAATTGGGGTGAAATCAAAAGTAAAAGTAGAAAGTTACTTATTCAAAATACAATTAGATAGCACTTTAATGATATATATTTCTTTAACTCACAGTTTCGCCACTAGCGGTAACAACCGTGATCGAGAACGTGAGCGCGACAATCGCCAGTACAACAACAATCGGGATCGCAATCGTGATCAGGGCGGCAACAACGGAGGTGGCGGCGGCGGTGGCAACTATAATAATCGCTACAACAAGCACAACAATCAAAATGGCAGTGGCAATCGCGATGGCGGCAATCGAGACGATCAACGCGGCGGTGGCGGAGGAGGAGGTGGTAGCGGCGGCGGCAGTGGTGGTGGCTCACACAGGAACAACGATCGGAACAATGATCGCAGCAATGATGGGCAGTATGGCGGCAATCAAATGCTCATGGGCAGCAAAGAGTTGGCGCCGCGTTTTAAGCGCAATTTGATAACGACAAATCAGGATGCAGTCGAAAATTTACAAATGCGACCGGCAGCCAACTCGTTGCTGTTCCGTGCAGCCAATCAGAATCAAAAATTCCCAGCTACGCTGCCCATTTCAACGCCGCCCAATGGCAACAATTCATCATCACAGCAATCATCCGGATCATCGCAATTGTCAAACTCACACTATCCGCTGCTTGGCACGCCCACATCCCATTTGATGAACAATCAACAGCGTCCCTCTTCAACACCATCGGCCGAATATGATAATCGTACGCTGCAAACACAACAGCAGCTGCAGGGAGAGAAGAGCCTAAAGTCGACATCCTCCTCACCCAATTTTGGCACAGCCGGACAAGTTTCAGGATCGGAGCATAACGCTGAGAAGAAGACAAGCTTCAGTGAGAGTAAGGATCAGCAGGGTGGTAGCGTCAAGAATGGCGCCATTGAGCGACCCACAACACCCGCTGGCTATGGGTCCAGTCGTCAACAGAAGAAGGACAAGGGACCCAGCAAGGAGGAGCTTAACAAAAAGGCTTTTGTCTATTTCAAAGAGAAATTCTACTATGATGAAGACCAAACTAATGATATAGAAATAATTGAAGAAACCGAATTAACAACTGAAGATGGAGACACTACAACAACAATAACAACAACAGCACCTCCAGATCCATTTACAGACTTGATTGACGGATTTCTCGATCTGAAATTGCCAGAGAAAGCGTTAAAAGATGTTTGTCTCAATTTGCTAATGGATGTGTTGGACCGTGTGAACGATGTTTACTTGGAACGTATCGTACGTTTCCTGCAGACATTGCGCAAACAGTCCATCATTAAATCGAATATCATTTTTGAGATCTTTAAGCAGCTGGTTAACAAGATGAACGAACGTGAGGCACTCAATCCACGTATAACGGCCTTGGTGGCAAATGTTTTAAGTAAAACCGTTTGTGAGCCAGCATTGATTAAATTGAGTGACATTGCCAATTATACGGACAATGGTCAGCATTATCCATTATTCTTGCTTGTGCTGCAGCAGCTCCACAAATCGATTGGCAAGGATGCGCTCGAGGAGAAGTTCCGTGCAAGTAAAATTGACTTGATGAACAGCTTGTCGGAGGTGGATCGCAACAAGGAGCGTTTGGCTGAGATCCTTGAGGATCGTCAGTTATCTTTCCTCTATCCATTGCTTAAAGTTCAAGCTGAGATGCTCAAGCAGCTAACAAGTGATCCAAATCCAAATAGTTTCTACAAATGGGTTAAATCAAATGTGGACAACAAGTACTACAAGGATCCGGGCTTTATTCAAGCTTTAATGACGGTTGTCGTTAAATACATCACCAAGGAGACAACCTTGGCCAACAACATTGATCCCAAGGAGCATCCCGAGAAATCGCTCACCCAAAAGGAGCAGGTCATGTTGGAGACATACAGCCAAATGCTGCAGACCTTCCTTGGCCAAAACGAATTGCAATTGATGGCGCTTTATGCACTGCAACTTTTCTGCTATAACGAGAATTTCCCTAAAGGTAAAAATAAATTTAGCATTTAATTATTATAATTTTATTAATATTTTTTTTCTTTTATTTAGGCATGCTTTGTCGCTGGTTCAAATATCTATATGATTCCGAAATAATCGAGGAGGAGGCATTCGTTTTGTGGAAGGAGGAGATTTCCGACAAGTATCCTGGCAAGGGCTCCGCTTTATTCCAAGTGAATGCCTGGTTGACTTGGCTACAGGAAGCCGAATCTGAAGACGATGAGGATTAAATTCCCAAAACAAAAAAGAAAACAAACAAAAAAACAACACACATAACCACTTTATATGTATATCACTTCTATATATTTATTCGCAAACGGCAAAAAAAAAAACAAAAAAAAATTAACCTTAAAGAAATACACAAAAAAAAAAAACAAAAATCAATACAATTATAACAAGATGAAAGTTGAAAATCGCGGTTGCAAAATGTGTTAGTCAAATTATAGTAGAAAAAAAAAATGCTACAAGTTAATCCAAATTAATTGATATTCATTCAAGTTTCAAAGCAACTTAAATAATTAATCAACAGTAAATAAAACGGCAATAGACGCAAACATAAGAAATGATATAATAATATTTAACTAGTTCAAAAACAAAAATTAACAATTGTAAAACCTTCCAAGCAAAACGGGCCAAAAAAAAAGAACAGCCCCCCAAAAAGAACAAACTTACACACATATTAATTAATATACGATATATACAACAATACAAAATTAGTGAATTGAATTTCATGTCTTTTTTTAAATAATTGTACCGGAACTGATCTTTTAAACGTATATTGTTTTCATACATTTTTTTCTAATATATATATTCAGCTATTTTTGCACTTGCACAGTCTTCAAGCATATGTATTAATTAAGTAGTTTAAATCAAACTGATATATTAAAAACAAAAACTGCTTCATAAATATAATCCATACACTGCGATAAAAACACTGCATCGAAATAGTAAACAAATCAATGACATGTATGTATTTTAACTCGAAAACAAACAAAAATATATATATATAAATTTGTCAACATTTAAATAGAGCCCTCATAAATAAATGAAAACAACACTGCGAACAGCAAAAAAGTTTAGTGTTTCAATCGCTTTTTTTTTATAACAAAAGCAAAAGTTCACATTTGAACTAGACTAATTTGGCGCTGTTGGATTTTGCGTTTCACAACACTGCTTTTGCTTGTGTGCTGCTGCAGCCCTGCCTTGCAGCGACTTGCAACACTGCAAGCAAACAATTCGTGCGAATCATTGTTCATAAATTTTAAGCAATTTTTATAAACAAATTTACACAAATGGAAAGCAGCGCAGCATTGACCAACCAAATGCAAGCCGGAGATGCCGCCAAGGTGCAACCCGCTGCCCCCGAAGCCTTCACATCGCACATGTCACAGCTGGACGCGGGCGTTCTGCAATGCACAATGCGCGTCCTCAAGATGAACGGCAGCACAATGCTATTTATCAATGATAAGAATACGGAATGTTTGGAACAGTTTGCGGTGGCAATGCCATCACGTGCGTCCAACAAACAAATTGTGTCCACCACATTTATGGGCGAGAGTGGACAGTGCGATTCCCTGGTGCTGGCCACAAAGCTCAGCTCACGCTACAATCGACAGTTCTATGTGAGTTTGAATCTGAAATTGGATCAACTAACGCGCTCCGTATTTGAAAAGGCGCTGGTCAGCTATATGCAGGATAATCTTAAGATATTTGTGTGATATTATGGTTCGAATAGTATGCTTAAAATAATACTTGTGATTAAAGCATTTAAAGCAAAGCGTTTAATGCGTTTATTTATATATCCATACAATATTTATTTATGGTCTTCAACTTCGCCGTGTGGGTCACGTTTATTTTGGTTCATGGACCCCACGGACCACACTTCCAATGCGCTACTAGCTCCAATGCGTTCCCAGCTCCAGCTCAGACAGCATTGACGACAGTTCGATAATGCGTCACAAGTTCAAAACGTGCGTGAAATGAAATTATATTAAATGTTATACACAGTTATAGTTTTATCTTTTAAAGTCAGTTCGAGTAAGTTTAATTATTAACTTTAAGCAAGTTTTGTGTGTAATCGCCAAATCCACAACATTTTTGGACAGTGTGTTACTTGGCGTGTGCGGCATTTGTTGATTATCGCATTGGATGTCTTTATCGACATGGCCTTCCTCTGCCCCCCATTCAAAAAGCATAATAAAACGGTTATGTTTTGGTTGATCATTTTTTGTGCGCGTGTTGGAACTTTTTACTCCCTGTTCCCATTAAAAATGGGAAAAAGGGAGTTATAAAGTACTGCAAATGTGTGTAACAGACAGAAGGAGGCATTTCCGACTATATAAACTATATATATTCTTGATCAGGATCAACAGCCGAGACGAACTAGCCATGTCCGTCTGTCTGTCTGTCTGTCTGTCCGTCTGTATGAACGCGTCGACCTCAGAGACTATAAGAGCTAGAGACACCAAACTTGGCATGCAGGTTCGTGTATACCATACGCAGATCAAGTTTATTTCAAATTTCGGATGCACCCCCCGCACCCCCGCAAATCGCAAAAGACTCCCACAGCCACAATTTTAAAGATAAAGCTTTAATTTTTGGTACACATGTATGTTTAATCAATGTCTTTCGGATGTGTAAATTTCAACACGATCGGATAAATAGCACAAAAGTTATAGAAGAATCTATTACGCCCGTCTCAGTTGGCAGCAACAACAGTTTGACAAGCAGTTTACGAGTTAAGTGCACTGCTTGCTTGTGTTGCCGCTGAACTGCTTGAAATGCAAGTTGGGAGCAGGGAGTCTCGTAGTCGGGCACACTCGACTAGAGTATTCTTACTTGTTTCAAATGCAATCGAAGTTGCAATTGCATAAGTTTTATTTACGCCTGTGCCCATTTTCGATTCTGGTTCAACAGTTTTGAATTCAAATAAAATATTGGCTTTGAAATGTTTTGATTTTGAAACAGCGGAACACATTCTATTCCAACTCTGAACCAATTGTTGTACATCCCAGTTGTCGAAAACATATATCTAACACTTCCTATAACCCTTTCGGGACGGAGTTTTATTTTAAGATCCAAGATAGTAACAGAAAACATAAGAACATATTTTGAATGGTGATAACAAAATAATGTATTGCATACTTGAAAATCTTGAAATCGTCCTTTTTTCTGGGATATATAATCCCAATAGCTATTTCTAGTATACTATCCCAATGAGTGTAAAACCAGAAGTTTGAAAACTGATTTTATTATTAAACTTAATTGGTTTTAAAACGTGAAAATTGCTTGAAAATTAACTACTTCTGATAAAGATAATTAAAATTAATGCACGCTACCTAGACTTCAATTTATTAATTTATCACACCTAGTCACCACAAAAAAAGGTAAAAATTTAAGACGTTTGAATAAATTTAATATAGAAAATCAACTGTACAGTTAATAAATTTAATCCAAAAATACATTCTTCTTTGAAATCGGTTCTGTTTTGACAAATGAGTCTTCGAAGAAGAATAGCTGAGATGAGTATTTCCTGTGGTGTTGGAATTCTTACTATTCAAAGATTTGTTGACCCAAAATTATACCTTTAGAAAATTTTTGAAATAGATTTGTATATTAATTTTGCTTTTTTTAGTTAAATCATAATAACCAAAAAGATATTATGTATAGAAATCGGTTTTGCTTTTTTACAAAGCTATATGATAAAGGTTTTGTAAGATTTTATTAAATTTATTAAATTACGTTGTATTTATTATTTATACTCAAAAACCGTTTCACAAACCGAAGCTACTTGTGACACGTTGCTTTAAAATCTGAATTTTAAATTATTCCTAAGATCTATCTGCATTACTTTGGGTTTCCTGTTACTGCTTATATGGAATCGATGTTTATGGAAACTTTAACGTTACAAACAAAAAAAAAGTTAATAAATTTTGGACTCTAATAATAGGTAGTCTAGACGAGATATTGTCAGCAGTATCAGGTGCAATAAAACAATAACAAAAACAGTTAAAAGTAACATGTATAAACAGCAGCTAGTACCTAACTGCCGGTAGGTCTGCTGCTAAAGCTAGCCCAAAAGTCTGGAATATATATATATTTTATATGTACATTGTACATACTTCTGACTATCTCATTAGTGATATCAAAAAGTCTGCTGATGCTCTGCAACGATAAAGCCAAAGCGTGCAGTATCTCCAAAAACAAAAAAAAATACATTTTTTTGGGGCCAGACGATGTCTGGAATTGATGAACTTTGGGCAAGTTGCATGTAGTTAATGATTGTGATGAGTACGCAACTAGGGGTAGACGATCCATATGTATGCGCACATGGACTTTGATCGTCTGTTATAATTATTGACCACCAACACAATGATACAATTGCCATTGTCGCCAGTCATTGCAATAGCAACTTGGAGCAATTAGCCAAGGGAACTGGACGCATGCAACACAAACAATACTTGCTGCTATCAGCAAATTGACGCGTCGTCTGACTCCGAGTGGGTTCCATATAGTCTCGACAAGATAACCCAAAACAGAAGATTTGCCGAGTTTACTTCAACTGTCTCCCCAGTCTGGGGCCTTGATAAACCCGAACTTAATACCGAACCCGGCTTTAAGCGCGCACGCCCCAAATATTTTTCTCAGCGGCAATCTCAATGCGGCTTATCGCGCCAGTTTGGCACCTTTGCCAGCCAGCCAGCTAGACCCCAAAGCTTATCAGCTCGAGTATGTTGTTAATTTTGATAGAAATATTGAAGATCATTATATGACAGTTCGGGATTACCAGTTACAGCCGGTTATTGTGTATTACTTGCACTTGCGAGTAGTCTCTGGCATTTATGGCGCATTTGCTGGGGATTGTGTTTTGTTTTGTTTTGTGTTTTGTTTTGTTTTTTTCTGTTTGTATACTCTTACAGAAGGTTTTTTAGTTTTGTCACGGAATGTGTAACGTTTTAAAAAACATGAATTTCAAATCCTTGTCTCTTTTGCTAACTACAATCTGAGTTTTGAAGGTAATAAAATTATACTTGCGGAAGCCAAAGGTGAATTTACCTTGAGGAAGCCCGAATGGATCATACAATGCCTGTTTCCATTTTCGACAACTTTTAATCTGCATCGTTTCGATTTTGTTATTCTGCTTATTTCCTTTTAAAGAAAAGTTTGAATACTTCTCTTTCCTCTGTTTCAAAAGCATAACGTTTAAAACCCAATTTCGCATCGATATTCGGAATTCAGCACAGTTAATAATTCCAAATCTGAATCGGAAATTTGTGATGATTTTCAATATTCTTAAGCATTTGTTTTTTCAATATAATCATAATCGAAATCCTGTAGTTGTTTCACAAGGAACCGGTTGATAAACAATTTTCCTTAAAAAATTAAAGTTAAGATCAGATATTGTCTGCAAGAGTATTAAATCTATAGTACTCCTAAAAAAAACTCTTATGTTTTCCATTTATTACGGGGAAAATCACCTCTAAAAAATTTCTGTCGCTGCTTATCTCAGACGATTAGTCTCTGGACTGGACTTGCGATTGATGGTAGAAATGAAAATGAGAATGGGGAGTCTAAACGACATTGCTTGGGGACAACTTAATAATGTGTCGGCTGAGCACAATTTCATTTGTTCTATATGGAGGCAATTGGCGCTTATCAAGCAATACTCTGGACATACAAAGTTCAGTATTGTTTTATTTATTTATTTTTCTCAGGGCAACTAGAAAATCCGGATTTTTATATATGTATGTATGTATTAATCGTAGCGCATGTTCAGCAATTAATTTGGGATACACTTTTTATGTTGAATGAGAATTCAAGTCCTGTTTAAAGCGTTCGACGAAAGTGCACTTTAAACCTAAAAACAAACAACTAGAGGTTGGTTAAAGTACAGTTGTGCTACTTTAAAACTGAAAATGACAATGCAGAGAGCACAACTGTACTTTAAGCCTGCAAATGACAAACCAGAGAGCACAACTGTACTTTAAGCCTGAAAAAGACGATTCTGAGAACACAACTGTACTTTAAGCCTGAAAATGACAATTCAGAGGGCGATTCCCGGGACAGTTCCCATCTATAAATTTACTGCACCTGCTGCAATCTGACATTCATTGCATTTGTGATACGGACGTGGCGCTAATCGTAGAGCTGATGTCATATTTCCGAGTAAATTTACTTTATGTAATGCAGGTTCCAAGACCCCCCCTTTTGAAATACTTCAACTGAGAGCGGAATAAAGAGAAAGAGACAAATGGCATATAATATGTGATTCATTTCCTATCCGATATGGCCAGACTGCGACGCGTATAACTGATAAGTAAAGCCATGCAGCAGAGCGTAAGATACCCTTACACATGTGCCCACTCCCCCACGCCACCTGGACGCAGTTACCCTTTTGGCCTTCGCCTCAATGAATAAAGTAAACACAGACGTCGACGTTTCAGTTGACCATTGATAAGATGGGCAATGTTGCTGCCCAAAAATTAACACCGTCATTCTCAACGTGAAAAACGTTTCGGCGAATTCCATCGCCGAAAGATACGGAAGGCATCTAGCTACGTTGTTGACTTGGCATGGCATGGTTTGACTTGACGCACGATAACAGACGACGCTTTATCAGAGGCAGCGACAGCGGCAGCGGTAGCAGTCAAACACACACGTAACACGCTCACAGCTGGAGGGGATTTCACTTTAGCCCCATTGCCCCCTTTGCCCAGATTTAGTATGGGTACGAAGTGCAATCCCAGCCGTAGCGAATCTCGCGATAGCGCTTGGGCCCCCCCCAAGAGCTGTTTTGCTTCGTCGCTGATCATTGGCCGCACACATGCAAACAGGCAGGCGACTAGACCGATTTTCCACTTGTGCGTTTACTGATAACAATACTTCACCCCTGCCTTACTTTGTTAGCCGCTCCTGCAAGCAGACGGTCTTTTACTCACGTACTTGGTGTGTGTTCTGTCTGCTCTTGTCCCAATTATTAGACCCCAATAGATTTTTTGATTTAGCAATAATTTTGAGCATTTTCGAAAAATAAATTTAAAACTTAAAACAAAAATTAAATTTCAAAGTCTTTTTTAACTTTTTAAAAACTAAGAAGTTATGGACAAATGTCCAAATTTTCAAAATTAGCATCTATAGACAAATATTTAAGTAAACAAAACAATATACACAGATATTTAATAAAAATAGCTGCTAAAAATAATTTGTATTATAAAAATCAATAATAACAATTATTTTAAAATAATTTTAATAAAATTAAAAAATAACTGTTAGAAATAGTTTTTTACTATAAAAATCCAAATTACTTTGGATTGAAAATTAAATATAACTGTTAAAAATAAAATTTATTCACAAAGGTTAGAAAATAATTATATTTATAATAACTAAAAATTTCAAACATTATTTTCATTGCAATTTTTGAAGCATATTTCTAGCACCTTAACTTTTTTGGTTTAAATTTGGAGTGATAACTGTTATTTTCAGTCACAGGACAAAATTGAGATATACAGGAAAAAATATTTTTAACTTAACGTTAAAAAAATACAAAATTAAAATTAAATTGGGTGTTTAAACTAAAAAAAATTTATCGAATAAGGATTACGGAATACCCAACAATCCAATCAGACCAAGGAGTTAGCAGGCAAAAATTAATTATAATTTGATTAATCAATAACTTATTATTAAACAAGTCTTTTTTAGCCTCTTTGCGGTGACCCACATGTATACCAAGTTTGGTGGCTCTAGCTTCAAAACTGTGGAAAAAACCTGCGTTCAGACGGACGGACATTTCACAAACCCAGTATACTCTTTTTTCTTTTTTTTTTTCAAAAAAATTAAAAAAGAGTATAAAAATACCCAATATTTAAATATAGAGTTTTTGTACCAATTTTTTGTTGTTACGGCTAGAACTTGTGTTATTTGGAACAAGACTTCAGCAATTTTATAATATCTGTCCGAAAATCTCTTGCCAATTTCAATAAAATTTTATTTGATCCTAGCGTGAATACCAATAAAAACGTTGTTTCAAAATAGCTACTTTTGTTGATTAATTGTAAATTTTGGCACGCCATTCGCTACTAACTTGGTCTAATTGGAGTTGGCTCTGAAGTCCGCTGTTGCGACCTCTGCTCTGACACCCTACCGCCCCCTGTTGCCTGTCTGCGTGCGCAGCCTTCGTCGGTGCTGATAAGCGCTTGGCGCAGTCTCGTTATCGCGAATAAACTTTCAATATTACACGAATGTCTGCATTCAAACGGCTCATTCGTTTGGCAATCGCTTTAGCGAACGCTTCATACAGCCTAAACAGAAACTTAAACTAAAAAATCAGAACAGAATAATAATACTACGCTCAAATTCTAAAAAATAATTCAACTATATAATGGATATGTTAGTACAAAAACCTATCTTCTGCTCCAGCAGCGAGTACTACGAGTCGCCACCAAGTGATTTCTATACTCCATACAATACGCCGCCGTACATAACGCAGCTGGGACAGACGGGCAGCTGGCTGGGCGAGCAGCAGCAGTTGTCGCAGATGCAGTACCTCAGATTTCCCACACCGCCCATAACACCACCGCGCGCTGTTATTGTGCCACTGCCAATTGAAGTTGAAGCGGCATCGGAGTCCAGTTTTAATCCGCGCACTCAGTCTGTTATAATGAAGTGCATCAAGAGTTCCAGTTCCGGTTCGGGGTCAGGATCAGGCTCTCGCTCGCCTGCGGAATCATGCAGCGAACATAGCAGTAGCAGCAGCAGCGAGAGCGATTTTAGCTGCAATTGGCACGACTGCGGCAGGTGAGTGTCCATAATAAACTGTGTTCCCGTTATCGCTTCAGTTTTGAGCAATTGTTTAATTTAACTACTTTTCCGAAAACCGAACTAAAAAATCTGGTTTTGGTCTCCAAAAGTTCGAAAGAATGCGATTTAGGGTGGCGGGGTGTCTTTTTAGCATAATTTTAATTAAGAAAACTTCATTAAATTATTTTTTTTTTAATTATTTAATATTTTTCGATTGTTTTGAGACTAAAAACCAGATTTATTGGTTCGATTTTTGGAAAAGTAGTTCAATTAAAGATTTACCCAATTTTGTGAGTCCACAAAATTACAATAACGAGCGCACGGCTAATAGTATTATCCTTTGAACAGTTTCACTTATGTTTTTTTTATTATGTTTACAGAGTTTTTGAATCCTTGGAGGCACTGGCTCAACACGTTACGCTGCGTCATGCTGTTGCCTCGCTATTGGATGGACTCTACTATTGCCGCTGGAGCGGCTGTCAGCGCAGCGATCGCGGCTTCAATGCACGCTACAAGATGCTTGTGCATGTGCGTACGCACACCAAGGAGAAGCCGCATCGTTGTCATCTTTGCGACAAGTCCTTTTCGCGTGCCGAAAATCTCAAAATACACATACGCTCGCATTCGGGTGAAAAGCCGTACAAGTGCCACTTTGAGGGCTGCCTGAAGGCCTACTCCAACTCATCGGATCGTTTTAAGCACACACGTACACACTCGATGGAAAAACCGTATATGTGCAAGGTTGCCGGTTGCCAGAAACGCTATACAGACCCATCATCGCTGCGCAAGCATGTGAAGACTTTTAAGCATAGCATACAGCTAATTGCCAGCCAGAGTTCCACTTGCCTACTGGATGCCTCCGAGTCATCCTACACATGCCTGCCACTGCCTCTATCTGTACCCGTTGCCCTACCACAGCCAGTTGCTTGCGTCACAGCCTCCCCGAGCACACACTACTATTTGGATATGGCGGATAGTGAGAATGTGGCCAGCGATTATACGCTGAGGCCGAAGCACGATAGCGAGTATTCGTCTGCTGACTATTGGCTAAACACTCGGGAGCACAGCTATCGTTATCTGCACAGCGAAGACTACGCAATGGATATGGATCTGGAAACGCCTACGCCGCTTGATCTGCGCGTGCATAGGAGTTGAATGCCCATGACGCAGAAGACTGTCTTCGCGATCCACTCTAGTCATCATGCTAACACCTAGCTCTTGTCATTAATGTTAATTTATTGTTTAGTTTTGAATAAAAAGACTGTCGTACGTAAATTTCTGGTTTTAAATAGTCTTAAAACATTTCAAAGCTCTTCAAAGTTCCCTGCAATTTGCATTTTCAAATTTGGCGCTCATAACGTAAGCAAACAGTGTTGAGCAAGCGCTTAAGTGCTCAGTTTATTAACTAATCGATTAACGATACGCAAATCAAACTGCATCAAAAAAAAAAACAAATGTTCGAAAAAATCGCAAAATTGAAAACGAACAACGGCATTTTTTCCTGGAACTTTCTGCCGCGATTTTGTTGTTGTTTTTAACGTTTTTCTAACAGAGGCTTAACATTTCTCTGTTAAAAGCCCGCAATTTTTGAAAAATAATAAAATTTCTGTTAAATTTGCAGATCTGGCTTTTTTTTAAAAAGCCAGAACTAGCTACGAAAATATCCAAAATACAAACAGCTGTTTCTCGGCGCAGCACGCGGCATTAAATAAAAAAATTCTTTTGCCCCACAGAAAATAATAAATAAAATAAAAAATAACAAACAGTCAGAGAGAACATAATAAAAAGTATAAGATCTTGCAAAGAAATACGAGATCTCAAAATGTGCAGAGGATGTGTTGAATCCTTATGAACGCTGTGATCTCAGAGACTACAAGACACCAAACTTGGCATGAAGATTCAACAACTTTAAAGACACAGGTCTGATTTTTGGATCACATATTTATTTTATCCATGTTTGGATTATAATCACCAAAACTAGTGTAGCAAAACTAGTTGTGCACTGCATACGTTGATTGCGTTGGTACTGAACTGCTTTTACAACGCACTGCTTTGGTCATAATACCACAGGTCCGGTATATGTTCGCCATCGACCCCGGCACCGGACCATAACCATGTCCTTCGTGGCGTCGGGGCACAGCTCCTGCAATTTCTTCAATAAATCATCATAAGCCGCGTTCTTCAGCTTTAAAGTTTAAATCAATACATTTTAAGCCATACGCCATGATTGCTCAAATTAAAAGATTTTACTTTATTGACGTAAATGCGTATCTAGAAGTTTTTTTTTTTACAACAGTGTTAATTATAGATTCCATAATTTAAAGATTATAGGAATGTTAATGTAGCTTAACTAAAAACTACCACTCATTTCACACATAGACAACAAGAAAAGGTAAAAATAAATAGCAAAATTATTTCACAAATTCAATACATTAGTTAATACACACTTTGAAAGTTGTTTTCTTGGGGAGTGGGAAGGGGTTCTAAAAATAATTGTCATTGTCGGCAGAATATATATATTATATAACTATGTATAAAAGGAAACAAAGTTGTTATTTTTAGCTGAAGTTACTGAGCATTCAAATATTGACTCTATTAACGACGGTATATAAATAGCACATTCTGTGCATGTATTTTTTAAGATACATAAATACATTCTATATGTAATGTATATGCACAGAGCAGCAATCACTTGGCCTATCATTGCTGGTGGCCATCCCCCAGGTTCCATATATATTATATATAATAAAGTATAGTAGTATATACCTAAGCAAAGCTAATGGGCTACCGTTAACAATTTACGCCCTAAAGAATCTTACAACACGTACAATATATTGTCGACAAATTGGGCACTCGTTAAGCACTTTTCCACAATTGGTGCATGTCGCCATATGGCCGCATTCCAGAAATACACACTCAATCGGCGCATCCATGCATATTTTACACAGCTCATCCGTGGCAAGCTTTTCCACAGCTATAAAAAGAATACATTTTTTAGAATTGAAAGTGTTTAGTGCTTGAGCTAAGTTAAATAAACATGCCTGGCGCTGTTCGCATTGTTTTCCAGATTCTGACAACACGATCGAACAGTTCCTGTTTCTCACAGCAGCCTTTGAAGTCCACACGATGCAACATCAGAACCTCCTTTAACTGTTTAACCGTTAAATTTTCCAAGTCTTCTCTGTGGGTGCATATTAGAAACAAGCATTTAAGTAAATAATAATAATAATATTGTGGCTAAGAGTTGATGGTTTTTGGGTTAACACTGCGCAACTAGTTCGCATAAAAACAGGTGTACATGGATAGTTCGATTCAGCTGCTGATGCTGATCAAGAATAAATATACTTGTGGAGTCCAAGATGTCTTATTCAAGTTATAATAATAAGGGTTCTAACTTACACGTCCTCAAAGTCTTCCAAGTTAATGAAGCGTGAATCAATGCAGTTGGCTGGCTCAAAGCCAAGCGGCGCTGCATACACATGAATACCTTCATCATCATCCCAGCGCGTATCATTGTCATCCTGCGTTGGCGAGAACTCAAGCGTCGGTGTAATGGGCATGTTTGACACACCGCCAGCTGCCAGGCTGCCCGCGTCTGCACCGCTCAGCGGCGAAACGGCATGACTGTCTGCTTCGGAGCATTCCATGGATTTGGTGCGCTGCTCCAGATAGGTGAGAAACTCCTGCAGTTCACGTTTAATGTCCTCCTCGGACATTTGCGAGTTCTCCAAATGTCTGCGCATACGCTCCACATGACGGCGTATGTTTGTTTTATTTTTACCACAACGGCGGCAATTGCTGGACATAGCTGCCGGCTCGGACTGTTCAGTTAAAGTGCTCAAGGTCAGGCCAAGTGGCGCCACTGGCGATTCATCATCGCTGGAATGACGACGATTATTTAGATAGCCATCAGAGCGTCGTCTGGTGACCTTTTTGATGCGCTGCGGCACCGTACGCTGCTCAATATTGGGTAGCTCAGCAGGCTCAGCATCGTGCAGCGTCACTTGCAATATTTCATCCGTTGCTGTGGACGTGGCATGCAACATCATTTGATTGTTGCTGCTGCTGGTGCTTGGTGCAGCAGCAGCTGGCTCTAATATTTGCCATTGCTCCAAATTGCTGCTATTTGTATCTGTGGCAGTTTTGCTTTCATCCGAAATGCCACCTATGGCGCCCAGCTCCTCGAAGCTAGACTGCGATGAGGCATCTGCGCCGGAGCCCTGCTTGGAGTAGCCTGGACTGGTAGCTGTTGTATTGGTTGTTGTTGTTGTTGTTGCCACGCCCAGTCCAGCTGAGCTGCTGGCCTCCAACGGCGGCCTATTCTCGGTATTTTTAAGCGATGTGCGTTCACTAAATGTATTTATAATTTCATCATCCGAGCATTCACAATCGGAATTATCCGGCTCCGCATCATGCTGCCGCCCCACAGCTGACGTGGCAGGCACTGTGCTCGAACTGCGCTCCTGCGGCGATGCGGTTGTGTGCGTTGATGAGCTCGATGGACTGACATGCATGTGAGCCGCCTCCGTGGAGCTGTTTCTTGGTGTTGTTGTTGCTGTTGTTGCTGACTGCACATTGACGGCGCTGGCGTATGTTGGTATCTTGCGTTTGGATACGCGTGGCTGCTCAAATATGTGCGTGGGCGATGAGGATGACGATGAGGGTGATGCAACATTGTCTTGTGTATTTGTTGGATAACGCCTGATGTCCGCTTTGTCATCGGTTTTGGGTTCAAAGGAGCTAAAGGAATCACTTAGATTGTCACTCAGATTGGTGAAAAAGTTTTGGCACGTTTGCTTAATAGTATCCATGGGATTGGCTTGGCCAGGACGTCCAGGACCATGATTAGGCGGTCGTTCCGCTTGTGCCGCAACATGTCCCAGCACCAAACCAACCAGTTCCTCCTTTTCTGCAATGAGAAACAAGATTAAACAAAGAACACATCAATGTTTTCCATTTTGATGACTCACCCAAGCAGCCCTCAGTGGAAATATGTTTTGATTGCAAATAGAATATTAAATCTTTTGGCTTTAGTTTCAATAAATCCGTACGCAGCAGCGGCCTTCTAGCAAATATTGCACAGCGTTGACAGCGACGCGTTGCCGCTGCCGTCAGGCAGTTATTACAGTAATATCGTCTTAAAAAACAAAATAAACATTGAAAATTGATAATAATACTAATAAAAATGTCAAGTTTACCTGCAATCAAAACAGCTGCGCTTGCGACGAAATACCGTAAACTCGACGCGACAACTCTCACAGGGCATTTTGTAAGTATGTCGTCCTTCCGATCGACCGTGTTTCCTTTAGCTGCTGCTGATGCTGCTTCTTATCCTTGCCCTTCACTCTACGCCCACAACAACCACCACAGCATGGCATTTGTGTAATTTTTCAATGTCAAACGTGAATCAATTTCACCGAATACGTACAATTTGTTCAGCTGTTGCTATATGGGAGTGGTTATATTATTGACAACTGCAGCAATCGTTGCAGATATAACGCTACTTACTCATCAAGGCTAAGCACAAATAAGCAAAATAAATATAATGATTTTACAAATTTTTTTTATCAATGTAGTTTATTTTTATTGTCCCTCTCTCTCTCGCTCTCTTGCGTAGTAGGGTAGTCAACGTAGGCGTTTTACGTAGTCGTTGAACGTATAAGACGTTAGTACGTATTGTAACATAAGCAGCTTAGAAACCGCAAGCTTAACATTGTCCCCAACTGTTAACAGTCAATAAATGTTTCTTTTTTTTGTTGCTATCCATTTTATGGATATGGTTTTAGGCTCTAAAAGTACGAAATAATATAATTAAAATTATAAATAATAAAGGGTCAAAAAAAGAGTAGTGCTGGTAGACGTGACTACGCGTTGACAGAGTAGTGCTGGTAAGTATCGCAAAATAATTTGAACTATTCGATATATGTCGACGACTCTTTTCACTAAATTATATTCCATAAATGTTTTAAGGAATTGGTATGGTTTTTATGGTTTATGAAATATGAAAGGAAAATTCAAATCAAAAACTTAAAGCCACCACTCGTTGTGCATTAACTTCGCTGCTTGTGGGCTTAAATAAATCAACTATCGTTCTTAGCTAAAACTTTGCAAGCAATGCGCCAGCCTAATCAACTAAAAATAAAAACAATACGATAATTTTGCAGCAAAAAGATTAATGTAATAAATTTGGCATTTGGCTGAACTCCTTTCATATATATAGATTATTTAATTATTTGTGTACACAATTAATTTTATTACAAATATACAAATATACACAAATTCTTTAGCTTCAAATGTCCACAGATTTTCTGTTTACAAAAAAAGGAGTAAATCAGGTTTGTTTCATTTCCATTTACGAAAGCTTTTCATACCGAATTGTTTTCGAATTTGCATTCCTCTTTCTCTTTTTTGAAGATGATTTCGATTTCTCAAAAGCCAACTTTTCTAAACAGAATTTTTCAACGTCATTCGAATTTTAGGACACCAAATAATTTCGATTTCAAATGTTTTGATCGGACTCAGAAATGAGAACAGCTCTGAATGTTATCTTTTGGCGCAATTACAACCGCGAAGCTACATTTAAAGACGACACTTTCGAGTATCGTAAATAAAAAGCCTATCGATATCTGTGCATGAAAACGATCATATAGCAGCCAATCGATAACCTTTGCAATGCCCAATGCATTCTTAATCGCAGCCAACTTCACATCAACGCGTTCTCGGTATAGGTTTTAGACATTATTTATTCGCAATAAATGCGAATGTAATTGCGAAAATTCAACTGATTCGCTATATGTGCGAAAAGCCATAAATTGATTTGTTTACAAATAAACGCGCCCACTTCGCATAATATACCCCACTACTTGCGCTCTTCCAAGTTTTCTCTTTCCGCCTCAGTCGTTGTGCGCCTAAGTGTGAGTGAGAGTGTGTGTGTGTGTATATTTGTGCGTGACGCGCTCTTCTGCCGCCATTCAAGATTGAAGCGAAAAAATGGATTTGGCGAAGCTGGACAAGATGAAAGTGGTGGACCTGCGTACCGAATTACAAACGCGCGGTCTCGACACCAAAGGCGTTAAAGCTGTGCTCATCGAGCGTTTGCGGGCACATGTCGAAGGTTCTGCCGGCGGAGGCGATGCTGGTAAGTTTGTATATGTATGTGTGTGAGTGTGTGTGTGTGTATAAGCGCGCGTGTATGTATGCATCACTGCGCTTCTTGTATTTGTGAGTATATCGCAAAATTTTCGATATTTATGCATATGTATGTGTGTTTGTGTGTGTGTAACGCGGCTCAGCGTGTTTTCTTTTTTTTTTTTTTCCTCTATTTGGTGTTGTATTTGTAAACGCACTTTATATAACCAAAAAAAAAAAAAAGACTTACAAAACTCATTTTGTTTACGCTAGATGGCGCTCCAGTTACACCAAGCCGACGTCAACGCAGAACGCGTTCCATGTCACGCTCACCGTCGCCGGTTGCGGCGGCGCCAGTTGCGACAGAGCCAGATTTGGAAACGCTGCCGGAGGAAGAGCAGCCTGCAGCAGAGAGCGAAGCTGAGCCCGATACAGTGGCAGAAGTAGAGGATGCCGAAGAGGAAGAAGAACCAGAGCAAGAGCAGGAAGAAGAAGAGTCCAAAAGCTCGGAGCAAGAAGATAATGATAATGAAAATGAGGAGGAAGCGGAGGCGGATGAAGCTGAAGTTACAGACACAGCTGTAGCTGCTGCTGTTGCTGTTGCTTCGCCGCAAGCAGAGACAGACGAAGATGTGGAAATGGTAGAAGAGGCCACAGCTAAGGAGGCATCCGATGCAGAAGATGAACAAGAGGAACAGCAAGAAACAGCTGAGAATAATGATGATTCCGCCGATGCTGATAAAGTGGCTCACCAATCCAATGGCGATGGTGAGAAAATGGAAGTGGATGAGGAGGCAGCCGTTGCCGCTGATGCTGCCAAAACAAATGAGCAGGATCACGAGAATGAAAATGAGAATAAGGACAAAGAAAAGGATAAGGATAAGGAACAGGAGCATAAGTCGCAAAGTGAACGCCGCAAACGCTCACACAGTCACACACGCTCAAGGAGCAGCTCGCGCTCTCCAAAGCGTCGCAGCGGCGGCGATAAGCGCGACTCAAAGGCAGCCGCAGCTGCCGAGGAGCGTACTGTGCCCGAGGATGAGCCCACCATGGAGGACAAGCAAGTGGGCCTTAGCTGGCGTAAGTTAATTTTGATATACCTTTAAAAGAAAATCATATTTGACATTCCAGTTAAAAAAACTATAGAAATTTAGTTAAATCTTTAAAATGTTATTACAATTGAAAAGAAATGTTATTTTTATAGGGATATCAACATGGCCCATAAATATATGTATTTTTGTTGCTGACATAGATTGTGATATCAAATCGGTTAGACTTGGGTCGATCCGATCTAAACTAGTTTTAAAGACCGGGTCTTTGAAAAGAACTATTGAACTATTTTGTTGATTGAATTTCGCTTAGTTCGCTTAATTCCTTTAGTTCCTTTTTCGATTTCGTCCGCCGTTCGCTTGTATTGGAATTGGTTAAAATTCAAACTTGTCAAAATTATTATATATTAAAATTTAAATTATTATTATTAATTAATTATTATTAAAACTCGATGTATGTGAATTATACTGCATACGAATGACCGAACAAAAGAATTTAAAAGAAAAGAAACAATTAGTTCGCTTAGCCTCAAAATAACTATATGAAAGATCAGATATTTTATCCAAATAAGAACTAACTGAAAGATTTAATCTTTTATCCAGAAAAGAACTAAAGAAAATAAAAGAAAGAGGAGTTCGTTTATCGGGAATCGAACTACTGAACTATATCCGCAAAAGAAACTAGAAATCTCAACTCTAAAATCGGTTGTTAAGCCATAAAATTAAAATGAAATTTGTTAGAAATTGATTTTCAGAGTGACCGTTTAATTTTCAGTAAATTGTAATTTGGTCACTTTAAAAAATGATTTAATGATAAATAAAGCTGCAATTAGTTGCATGTATCTTTATTTGATATTTTCATTAATAACTATGCAAACTTGAATTCTTCATCATTTCACAAATTTTATAAACAGGCCTGTTCCAAATTCGTATTCCGTTCGAAATTTGAGGAAACGGAATTGCTTGCTGTTCTGAAATATTCAAAACGTTAACGTTTTTAAAAGTTTTACTTTTTTGCCTGCTTAATGAAAATCAATTATCAGATTACACAACGAATTCAAAAAAATTAGATTAGATTCAAGTCAAATAACATTTATAATATTAAATTAAAAAACTGTCTATAAAACAGAAGCGAAAATATAAGTTTTACTCGGTTTCGATCTCGGTTATGAAAATATAAAACGAAACGAATCCGATCGGAAAGCAGAACAGTAATTCGTTAATCGTTCGGAATTTTACTTGTTTTTACTTTTCAAAAACGTACTGAATTCGTAACAGGCCTGATAGAATCCTGGTTTTAAATAACTTTTTGACTTCTTTTTAAAAATTTTGTATCATAATTTGAAATTTGTGTATAAGGTTAATGCTTTTAAGCAAATAAATATTATAGCTTCGTCTTATTTTCAATAGTATTAAATTAAAATAATCAGAATCAGTATTTAAATATCGATATCAGCGATATAAACATTTCTCCAATTTGAGCCTTTTTGTATGATTTATTTAAAAATAAAAACACCCCACCTTTCTACCACACACAGTTGATTCCGATCTGCATCTGCGTATTGATGCAACCACCTTCACATCGGCCAAGCCGCTGACCTCGGAGATCTATTCGTTGATCTGGTCAGGCGCACGCGCCAACTATGGTGTGCGCGAGGGAAAGGTGTGCTTTGAGGTACGACTAACGGAGGAGTCTGTGCCGGAGAATACGCATCATTTTCGCGATGAGCCGCATGTGCGCGGTTTTCGTGTTGGCTTCTCAACGCCGCAGTCATCGTTGCTGCTGGGCGAAGCGGAACATTCCTATGGCTATTGCGAGAGTGGCCGCAAGGCCAACAATGGCGATTTTACAGATTATGGTAAACCATATCAATTGGATGATGTAATTGGTTGCTATTTGGATTTCGAGAGCACGCCATGCAATATCAAGTATACGCTGAATGGTGAGGATCTGGGCATTGCACATGAGTTTGAAAAGAGTATTCTGGGCGAGGATGTCGCCCTCTTTCCGCACATTGTCACCAAAGGCTACGAGTATACGGTGAACTTTGCTAATGCCGAGGAGCTGCTCGTGAATGCCGAACGACAAACACGTAAGCGACGCAAGCAGCGCGCCGAGTCACCCATTAAGGATGATGACAACGATGGCGATAAGTGGAAGGTGCTCGACGAGGCAACCGCCGATGATGATGATGTTGTGCCCGACAAGAAGGACGATGACGCTAAGTCAGCCGAGCCAGACGCTGAGAAATCCGAGGAGGGTGAAAAGGCTGAGGACAAAGCTGATGAAGCTACCAGTGCCACCGCAGCTGAGCAGGAGGACGAGAAAATGGATGTTAAAGAAGCTGATGTGGAAGGAGAAGCCACCAAGTCGGAGGAGGAAGCGCAGGCGGCCAAAACTGAGGCCGTTGAACCTGGTAGGTTTTATCAAAAACCACAAAATATCACTAAATTTGATAAACAATTTAACTTTTTTCACAGCTGAGGAAGCAGCAGCCGTTCCAGCTGAGACAGCCACTGAGGTAGCAGCCGTTCCCAACGGCGAGAGCTCAACTGATGCTGAAAAGCCCGCAGAAGATGCAGAAGCTGCTGCTGACGCTGCCAAATCAGTTGCAGAGGACAAGGAGCCTGCCAAGGACAATGAATCGACAACCAATGCTGAGGAGGAAGACGAGGATGGCCCATCGCCCAATAAGCGTATCAAAACTGATTCAGAGACAGACAACAAGCCATCAGCTGAGAAATTATCTCAACCAGCTGAAGATGAGTACGAGGATGTTGTTCCTGTGCCCCGCGAAACTGTCGCTTTGCTAGCGGGCTACATTCTAGTGGCTCTAGTCCCAGCCGAGCAACTGATTGCCGGACCACAGCGTGCCGAATCACGCAAGCAGTGCGAAGTCATCCTGCTTGTTGGCCTACCCGGTGCTGGCAAGACGCACTGGACACAGAAGCATGTGTCGGAGAACGCTGATAAGCGTTACGAGATCATTGGACCTGATTATATCATAGCCAAAATGACGGTAAGTGTCAAGATCTAAGATATATTTTATTTTATAGTTATAGTAATTTTAGCAACACAATTAAACTTGTTCCGATTTCCGAGAACTTATCTCGAAAATAGAAATTGTTATTCCTTTTTAAGATAAAGATAGGTTTGAATACTTTTTGTTTGATCTCAATTAAACTCTCCAAGAGAATATTATGTTCCACACATGTTGCCTAAGTTTGATAAGAATCAGATGACTATATCTTATAGCTGCCATAGGAACAATCAGTCTTTTCTTTTTAATCTGAATCGTTATTGATTTTGTTTTCTCATTTTCAAATAAAATGTCAATTGTTTTTTACTTTTAAAGTTAACAAACGCAATTGCATTTTATTCAATGTTATACAATTATCATAAATTTATCAATTTTCATTTATGGTTTTGTTTTTCCTAGATTGACGGCGAATCGCGCAAAAAAGTGCACAAGGGACGCTGGGATAAGGTGTACGAGATCTGCTTGAATAGCCTGGGTGCACTGGAAGATATTGCCATGAAGCGACGTCGCAATTTCATACTTGATCAGGTAAAACATCAAGCAAATGACACACACACACTGAAACACCACACAGACAACATTTATACACACAACCACAAACACACACATACACACACACACACACTACACAAAGAACCGAACGAAAACCAAACCACGAAACAAGCGAGAATTATGCGTTGATGATGATATACATACGTATATGTATATCACGCCCAGATCCTTTGAAAGGATCTAATATATATACATTTTTTTTGTATTATTTTTGTTTTTGTAAACTTGAGTATAATTTATATGGCTCATGTATTAAATGAGTTTGAGAATGAGATTTAAAGTGAGAAAACCCAAGCGCCACAGGGCGCCAACCTCCTTAAAAAGGTATCAGGTATGTGTTAGAAACCTAAGTTGATCCGATATATAGTTTTTAGTAAGTGTATATGTTTGTAAGTATTATGTATTTGTATTTGTATATTGCTTAAGCTTAAGTTTTAGGTGCAACAGTTGACTGTAGAGGAGAGAGGAGGGCAATGAAAGGGAGGATGAAGAGATGGAGAATGATTTAAAATGTATGTATGTATATATATATACACCTAATTATGAAGGATGGAAAGAAGCGTGCGGCAAGGAAGCCACTGTAAGTAATATAACAACAACAAAAAACACACACTAAACGAAATCGTTCGTTCTACAATCTAATCACATAAAATATCTCTAAATCGTATACGTATTAGTATCTACAATATTACCTACTCTCAATCTCTCAAAAATGATGGCTGAAACAAACTGTCTATATACATACTATCTATTTAAACATTAACTATATTTTGCTATATCAAATTATTAAGTCAACTGTTGTTGTTTTTACGTTGTACTGCCCATTCCGAAGCAGACACTATATAATGTACACATATAAAGCAAAGCGGGCATAATTGTGTATATAACAACTATGCAGTCACGCTATAACTCCCTGGCGGAGTTTCAAGTGATACGATATGTATATGACAGGTATGTGTTAGTTTATAAGCAAGAGGGCCGTACGTCGGGTGCCAGGTGTGGTTAACCAGGGTTGCCAACGTGCTGTAATCTGCAATCATCAACGTGTTTCTCAACTGGCTTGCTCTACCCGACTTGAATATATATGATATATATATATATAAATACCAACCCAACCAACGCAACATTCAACAAAACTATATAAAAAAACCACCAACAACCAAAAATGAAAAAAAAAACCAACCCAAAATCAACCAACCAACCAACAACCAACTGTAATATTCTTGTAGACGAATGCGTATGCCTCGGCCCAGCGACGTAAAATGAAAGGTTTTAGCGACTTCAAGCGTATTGCGGTTGTTTGCATACCCAGCGAAGATGAATTGAAACGTCGCATCGCCGATAAAGAGGAAAAGGGAAATGCTTTTACAGTTAAAGAATCAACAATAAATAACTTACGAGGTAAATATTCCACCACCACCAAACCAAGCAACGAAAAAAATTATAACCAAAAAAAAAGATAGAAAAAAAAAACATAATAAATACAATAATAATATATTGTTGTACTGTACCTATCGAAAAAACGGCAATTATATGTTTATTTATATACACACACATATATATATATATGAAATATATATAATGTATAATGCTTATAATGTGTAACGTATATATTTAGTTTGTAAGCAGCTGCATTCTATTATGTATTTTGTAACTGTTTTCTATAACTCTAAGCATCTTTTTATTTATCTGTCATTAATGTTTTTTTTTTGTTTTCAAATTCTTTATTATGATCATTTTACCGTGAAACAATCCTTTAACAGCTGGGCAACGTGTTTATCTCATTGTAATTTATACGATTTAAAAATTTCGTTCAGTTTTTATGATTCATTTTGGTGTAATATTTCATTTAGATGCTATAAAGAGACAGCCGTTTAGCATTTTATAAAAAGAAAGCCCTTTAGTCGGGTGTTACTGAACTATTGTCAAGATTTTTAATACAATAGACTCCATTATGTGTACAATGTTTAAAAGTCCTCCAAAAAATATAGGAATTCCATTTTTAAGAACCATAAATACAAACATTTAATTTAATATATAAATCATTGTTGTCCGCTTGAAAGAAAGTATTATTGATACAAATTTCTTTTGATCCTAAAAAGTATTATCTTGACATATCTTTGTCCAAATTTAAAGAGTCTAGTCGAATTTCTAGACATTCTTTCGATTTGTTTTTGCATTCCCAATAGAGAGAGACATTCCTCAAAATTTGTCCGATTTCGAGCAATTATTTGACATCTTTTTAGACCGTTATAATTAGGGATTATTGAGGCTAAATTTTATATAGATGAACTTGGCTAGATTCTCATTTACTTTAAACACACGTGACCAGTTGAACCCTTTACCACCTTCCCGATATCCACTCCCGCTCCTAATTCTTTTCAAAAGTGTAATGTGTAAAATTGATTTTAATAAAAAATACAAAATTTTTTGCCAGCGTTGCACAATGCAATCATAATAATAATATTTTCGCATAATCTTTTTGCAGCAAATTTCACGCTGCCCTCGCTGGAGTTTGGCTGGTTCGATGACATCAACTACACGGAGCTAAGCGGCGATGAGGCCAAGGCTGAGGTTAAGAAGTACAATGAAAAGGGCAAGAAGGCCATCGATGCGGACAGATCTCGGGACAAGAGATCACGCGGCGGTCGCGATAATTATCGCCGTGATGATCGTAATCGCAATCGTCACTTTGACGATAGGCGACGCGATAATTATGGCGGTGGCGGCGGAGGTGGTGGTGGTCAGAGGCACGAGAGTCGCTGGAGCGATGCCAGACGCGGTGGCGGCAGCGGCGGCGGTGGTGGCGGTAGCAGCTACTCAAGCGGCGGCGGTGGAGGCAGCGGTGGCGGTGGCAGTCGTGCCTATGATAATCGCAATCGCAGCTACGGAAGCGGCGGTGGTGGTGGCGGCGGCGGTGGTGGCCAGCAGAATTGGATGCAGAACAATCGTAGAAGTGGATATGATGATCGTGGCTATGGAGGCGGCGGTGGCGGCGGAGGAGGTAGCGGTGGCAGTGGTGGCGGCAGTCGTGGCTACGATAATCGCAATCGCGGCTATGGGAGCGGCGGTGGTGGTGGCGGAGGAGGCGGCGGCGGTGGCCAACAGAATTGGATGCAAAACAATCGTCGAAGCGGCTATGATGATCGTGGCTATGGAGGTGGCGGCAGCTCGCGAGATTATCGCGATCGAGATCGTGGCGGCAATGATCGCAATCGATTAGGCAGCAATGATCGCAATCGAGGCAACAGCCAGAGCAGCTATCGCTCGGGTGGTAATAATAACCATCAACAACAACGGGATTTTCGGCATGGCCACCGCGACACCAAAGAAGATAGTCGCGGTGGCTATGAGCGGTCAGCTGTACAATCGCTGCCCAAATACGGCAATAACTCGGCACAAGCTGGCTATGACCAGTACAAACAGCAGTCGAGCGGCGGCGGAGTTCATCAGCAGCCTGGCGCAAAGGTAAGCTTAGCCATCAATCCAAATCTCCAAATCTAATATATAATAATATATCTTATCTATCATCTTGATCTTTCAGGCTGCATTAAGCGGCAAGTGGAGCACCTATGCACAGCATCAACAACAACAGCAGCAGACGCAACAGCAACATCAGCAGCAGGCCGGCGTCTGGCAACAGCAGCCACCACAACAACAACAACAATACCAGCAACAACAACAGCAACAGACCGCCGCAGGCCAGCAGCAATACTGGAACTATAATCAGATGCAGGGTAGGTAACGATGATGACAACCGACAACAACCACTGCAACTGCTTATTTATACAAAACTCGCGCTCTCGACTTAATAAAATTCTAACATAAAACAAAAACAAAAATCAAAACGAATGAACAATTACAAAAGAAAAAAAATAGAAGGAAAAGAAACAAAATGGTGCGAGTTTTAATAAGAGTTGAGTTGGGATTTGATTGTCGGTTTAAAAAAAACATACGCAGGTCTTCGGATCTAATGCTGTCTGTATTCTAAAAACGCAGGTTATGGCAACCAGCAGCAGCAACAGGCAGCCTGGCAAGGCGCTGATCCACAACAACAGCAACAGCAATGGATGTCCTGGTGGCAGGTAAGCCAACAACAACAAAGAAGCTAGACAGACAAATATCAAAAATCAAAAACATTTTCTGTGTGCCGACAGCAACAGCAGCAGGGCGCCGGGGGAGGAGGAGCAGCGGCCAATAATGCCGGTGGCAGTGCAATTACCACTGCTGGCACCACTGGCAATAATGATGGCGGTGCCACCAATCATTATTGGTCTCAATATTCATACTCTACACAGTCCAACGCGGGCGTCGACAAGAAATAAATGCTGCAAAAACCATGAAAGGATGCTGCTGCAACATTTTCTTGGCCGTCGCAAGGTCGCTTTTCACATTTTCACAACACAAAAAACACATACACACAACAGGAAGGAACATCCAATCCCAACTTTAAATGAATAGTTTTTAAATATAATATAACAAAAACAAAAAACAAAACAAAGCTAACAGCAAAAGCGTGCATACATTTAGTTTAGCAAGTTTTTAAGTCCAAAACAAACAACAAATCAAAGTAACCTTATCAACAGTTTATTGTAACAACAACCAAACATGCAAAAATAACAAATTAGTAGAAGAAAATGCTTGATTTTAACCAATGTATTTACTTTGAATTTCGGCTGCAAAGCAATTTCAATTTATTGTCATTATATGCTCTAGATTTTTGTTTAGTTTTTTTTTGCTAATTTAGAATTCTTTTCCGGATTTCTTACATTATAGCAATAAAGGAAACGTTGATAAACTTATTCTTTTGGCTCATTATGTATCTAGTACAGTTTTTCTAATCGTTTTATTATCATTATTGTTTAATCTTTTTTATACATTATCGAAAAGCTGGAAGACAAACTATATTAAAAAAATTTAAATTTAACAAATAAATCTATACACAACATACAAAAAGAAAAAATAAAAAAAAACCAAAAATGAAAATGTCAAGTGTTTTTTTTTCTATGATTTTTACTCCATTAAAAATGGGAAAAAGGGAGTTATATGTACTGCAAATGTGTGTAACAGACAGAAAGAGTTATTTCCGACTATATACACTATATATATTCTTGATCAGGATCAAAAGCCGAGACGAACTAGCCATGTTCGTCTGTCTGTCCGTCCGTCTGTCTGTATGAACGCGTCGATCTCTAGAGACTATAAGAGCTAGAGACCCCAAACTTGGCATGCAGGTTCCTGTATACCATACGCAGATAAAGTTTATTTCAAATTTCGGATGCACCCCCCCGCACCCTCTCAAATCACAAAAAACTTCCACAGCCACAATTTTAAAGATAAAGCTTTGATTTTTTGTACGCATATATTTTTAATTAATGTTGATCGGTTGCGTAAATTTCATCACGATCGTATAAATAACACCAAAGTTATGGAAGAATCTATTACCTCCGTCTCAGCAGGCAAAAGCAACAGTTTGACATGCACTGGAAGTGCGCTGCTTGCTTGTGTTGTCGCTGAACTGCTTGAAATGTAAGTTGGGAGCAGGGAGTCTCGTAGTCGGGCCCACTCGAGTATTCTTACTTGTTATTATATGCATTTTTATTGTTTTCAGTATATAATACGAAAAGTATTACGTTACTTGAAAGCAAGGAAGTTTCGACAACAAAAAGTTATTTGTTCACTCCAAATCTTTAGTTCTTTTTTTAAAGCTATCTGTATTTTATACTGAGACAGTCTTGCAACTATCCTGATTAAACCTGACACAAATGCTTCTTTTTGCTGCAGGCAATACAAATCTAAGAATTTCAAATCTGCCGAATCGTTTTGCTATAGCATATAACTACAACTGGAACAATCAGTTAAAAATCGACTTTCCTAGATATAGGAAATTCGTTCCCACCTAATTGCTATATTTCCGAGTTTCTGAGATCGACAAGTTTATGGCAGAATCTACTCGACGGTTAAGGCTGATAATAAATAAGGATGTTTCCTCACAAATCCTAGAAGGCTCCTACTATAGTCAAGAAATAAACTTAATACACATTTAGACGATGAAATTTAGCTCATGCTGTTTGTTGGAAAGAGCTGTACAGGGAAAACCTGCTCCGCTTCACCTCTTTCCTACAAGAGACAACGTAACAAAAAACGTCCTCGTCTAAATGCGGATTTAAAAATATTAGGGATATAGGATGGTAGCCTGAAAGGAATAATTCAGAACACTTACTGGTAAAACAAGTCCTTTTAACACTTAACCCATGGATTATTCCTGCCTTTTTTGATAAAAGAGTTTGTTAAGGGAACAAAAGATCTTGTAGGTTGCAGTACACTAAACCTTATTTTTTTAGTTCTCCCTAAATCTCTATAAAAATTAAAAAAACAATAGAAATTGGTTGGATATTTGTGGAACAAAACTCCATTTTTATTTTATTCAAGTAACAGGTTATAATATATATTGTGTGTATATCGATTAATAGAACACTCTTGCTATAATTCGCAAGGTGTATTAGCATATATGTAGGTATATAGTTTCTTTGAACTTCAAGTCGTACCAATAGTCAAAAAAAAAAAAAAAATTCCGATCGGTCCCCAATGTTTACAAATCCGCAATATTATTGATTATTTGGTATAGTATATAGTATATAATATATGTATGTATATATGTTTATCAAATATATTGATATAAGTTTCCTGCTTCAATCCGCAAAGTTAATTATCATATAATTTCATTCTCATTTTCAAATTTGTTCAACCGCTTAAAAAGACAGTTTTAGTCGGGCTGCATATCCGCAATATAATTGGTTAATTGGTATAATATATGTATGTGTATATATGTTTATCAAATATATTGATAGAAGTTTCCTGCTTTAATCCGCATAGTTTATTATCATATAATTTCATTCTCATTTTCAAATTTTTTTCAACCGCTTAAAAAGACAGTTTTAGTCGAGCTGCATATCCGCAATATAATTGGTTAATTGGTATAATATATGTGTATATATGTTTATCAAATATATTGATATAAGTTTCCTGCTTTAATCCGCTTAGTTTATTATCATTCTCGTTTTCAAATCATTTTCAACCGCTTAAAAAGACAGTTTAAATCGGGCTGCACAGCTGCAATATAATTTTGGTTATCTGGGATATAATATATATAAGTATATCAAATATGTTGATAGCATATTCTTTATTAGTAATGTAAAAACTACAATGTTTTGTTCTAAATCTTGATGTTTTAGGACAAAACATAGGAATTTTTACATTACTATTCTTAATCAGCTTTATGCGCCAAGGTTATTCATATATAATTGAGTCGGTCATTTCAAAAACATAAGTTCACTTTTTAAAATTTCACAGCAGTCAATACAACCTGTCCGATTCACTTTAAAACGTATTTTTTAAGACTATAATATTATTATTTTTTTTAAACCTAACTAAGAGAGAAAATCCTTAAACAGCAATCTGGACTTTTGTTGTTTTAAAACAACATAGAACCACAACAACTATGGACAAACCTAAAATTAAGTAAACGTTATAATGAACACATATTTAGAGATATTATTATTAATTGAAGTCGACGGAATGCACTGATCATTGTGATTTTAATACTTATAGAAGAGTTTCCGACAAAAAAAAAATACTTTCGAAAAAAAGTTGTGACTTGTTTTTGAAATGACCGACACAATGCTGCTGCTAGAATTGTTTACAAATCTGCAATTTATAAGTGGTTATTTATGTAATTGGTTATTTTAAATAGTTTACGCTCGATTTACGGCTTTAAGGGTGTCAACTGAAGAAGCATATAGTTCCAATCCTGTTGCTGTTTTGGCACCGGCTTAAAAGACAACTCCAAATTGGGATGCTTGAAACGTCTAATAAGCTGCAAGTTCAAATATTATAAGTCAACATTTCCCATGGCTAAAAGAAGGGAATATTGCTACTCACCAGCTCATCATCAAGGCCAGTTTGTAGGCAATGAAGTGTCAATGGCCTTGGACGATTATTTAGGGCCTTATCCATGCTGAACGTGTTCGACTCAAAAAACTCGGTGGTTAGCTTCATGCCAGTTATATTCAACAATTTGAGAGCTTTGCAGCCAGCGACTACGGCCCAGAGTTCACTCTCAGCACGCCAAATATGCACATTTACCAGATGCAGTTGCTCCAACTGTGGCAAACCAAAAACCACCTTTTGCACTTGATCCTGGAAACGTTTGTCATTCAAACTAATGCTGGCCCATCGCTTATGCTCGAGTAGAGTCAACTGCCGCAAGTTGCGGAGTTGAAGCAAGGTTTTGACTTCACAAATTTTCCAAATGTTACCTTGATAGGTAAACTGCTCAATGTCCTTGCCACGATGACTAACCACCTTGCTGAATAGGGTATTCATTTGGTTAAGATTAGTGTCAATAACCGGATTGAAGCAAAGTGTTGTTAGCTTGGGCAAACACAAGACCGAATAAATGTTGATATGTTCGAAACATGGTGAAAAAACAGTTAGCTTTTCCAGCGTAGTCAACTGATTAAGATACAAATGATCATAATCCTGATCAAACTTGGTCAAGGTATACATTGCCTTGCGGACATCGACTTGACGCAACTGCTTCCAAAGTGCAAAGTGACGGAAACAATAACTGAAGCTCGTCTCAATTGAGTTCAATTGTGGAAAGATTTTAGCCAAAAGCTCCATACCATATTCATCAGCGGTATTATAAAGTTCATACTCCAATGCACGCATACTTGGAAATTGGTATGTACTTAAAATTTCCAAGAATGACAAATCATTTGCACTTAACTCCAGTCGCTGTACCGTTGGGCTGACGAGCCGAAGAAAAAAATCCAACAGTTCGGGATTCCTTTCGTACTTGTCGAAGTCGTCCTTATATAAGGAGTAACTCAATTGATGTCGCCACGCATACACCAAATTGCTAGTGATACGGCTTGAGGTGTCCTTAGTTGCCACCCAAAGCGCCAATTGATCGACAAGTGGCAAGTGATTTATTATCAACAATTGGCAATCATCATTTAGTAGATCCATCATTATTTTACGGCGTTATTAAGCACTTTTTAGCGCGGGTTCTTGCGGCGGGACTTTTTCGTTTTACTAAAATAAGGGTTGTTGCAATCTAGCGATGGTCCTTTGCTTCGCTCTCTCTCCCTTTTTTCTTGCTCAGCTTCTCAGTGGCACAGTGTTGCATTGATTTTGAGATGCTTGTTAAATGCTAAATGATTTTGGCAACTCCAAATTTGTACTTCAAATGTAGATATGTAGTAGAGCCTAGCAGAAATATATTCGTTCTAAACTAGCTTTTTTAGCTTTTATCTAGCACGATGTTAGCACAAGGATTGCTTGATTACTTTCTGTCAAAGGGGGAACTTAAAAAATTGTTCTAAAACAACTGTCTCGTTTGAAACAGAGTTTTGAACAATACAGGAATCCTGCGGAATCAACATCCATTTATAAAAAATCCGGAAGAAGTACTAGTCTATTTCCCTAGTTTCTTTTGGGTACCTGTAATTCTCTAGTGTCGCGCAAAACTTTATGAATTTTGTATTTAAAATAGTATTTCAATAGCATTTTTCATTGTTAATGCAACGCCAAGTTTGTGTTTTGGCATTGTACGCATTTACAAGTATTTGAAATTTGATAAGACTTCAAAAGGTTACAGGAACCAGTTTCTATTCCAAACCCATATCTGGTCATTATGCATTTTTTTTTTTTCTTAAATTAGTGTGAAAGTAAGACTTTTCATTATGAATTTTACCCCAAGTTTGATATTTAGGACTGTACGTATTTACAAGTATTTAAAATTTGGTTAGATTTCCAAATAGGACTGGAGGTGTCAGCAACAAATTTCTAACCCAAATCAATATCTAGGCAGAAGCCAAAACCAAATAATGCTCTCAGTTTAGTCTATTTATTCAAATTAATCAATAAAATTATAAGTTTTTTGGAAACTCAATGCCTTAAAAAACGTCTGAACTAAAGTTAACAAAAACTCAGCTTTAAAAGAAATTTTGAATAAAAATCACAAGACGCATTGAAAATCCCTTGTATAGTTAACGCATTGTGTCAAATATTTAAACTAATAAAACATTTTTACAAAGCAAATTTCATTAAAAAAAACTTTTTGTGGTTAGTTTTTCGCTGAAAAGTTCGTTAAGTTTGAATGCGGGTTCGTTGGGTGTGGAGCAAATCGTAAAACGAACTAATTGTTATCGAACTAAAATCGATAGGCTACACGCCCGCATATCAAGAAAGCATCAAAAAAAGTACGATAACATTAATTGAATAAATAAAAATAAGTATTGGATTGCTGCTGCTGCTGAGTGTACATTTTGTTTTGTGCTTTTTATCTTAAGTCTGAGACATTACAATAGATAACTGCTATATAATCATTTATTAGGTATGTGCAAATGTAGTACAGGTGTACGCATGTGCGATAAGAGAGAGGCGTCGTTCACATGACGCATGCAACAAGAAGGCCGGCGTGACTCTATTGATTTTTCCCATTTCTTAGGCAAAAATAAAACTTACAAAAACAAAAACAACAACATTATGATTGGCATACAACTGTTTAATGAAATAGGCAGCATATTTCGCAATGTAAGTATGCAAATAAGTCTTGTATATACATATATATATATATTTATTGATTGCCTGTTTCATTTGACAGACGCCGACCTTTGCGCTGGTGCTGGAAACCTTGCTGCTAATCACGGTTATTTGGCTGCTGCTGCACAGACGAGGCGGTCGACGCCTAACCAAGGAACAGCAGGATTATTTAATTGAACAATATGAACCCGAACCCTTGGTGGGCGACACAGATCCGGAACATCCTCTGCTGCGCACACGTTTGGTGCAGTCCAAGGTGGGCAAGCGTATTGTAGTCGATGGTCATGATTGCCTGAATCTGGGCTCGCACAACTACTTGAACTTTCTGGAGGACAACGATATATTGGAGGAGGCATGTAGTACGCTGCGCAAGTATGGTGTCGGTTCATGTGGTCCACGCGGCTTCTATGGCACCATGGATGTGCATTTGGACTTGGAGGAACGGCTGGCCAAGTTTATGGGCCTGGAGGAGGCAATTGTATACTCGTATGGCTTCTCAACAGTTGCCAGTGCCATACCCGCCTATGCCAAACGTGGTGATATTATCTTTGTGTAAGCCTAGAGTCCGACTTTTTATCTAAGATAAGAAAGAAAAATTATCTAAGATATACTATATACCCCTGCTGAATAGCTTTTTGGTCCGATTGTTCCTATGTCTGCTATTAAATATATTCGATCAACGATTATTAAACTTGATGAACATGTGTGGATCATAATAACATTAAGTACTAGTTAGTTTGGTTGAGTTATCAGTAAAAACAAAACAGGTTTTCATACAACAAGTCATGTTTGAAAAGATATAGTCGTCTGATTTGGGTATTTCCGATCAAAAGAATGACAAAACTTTCAACACCTATGAATAGCTGAGTTTTCAGAGATAAATTGAAAAACAAAATAGTTTTTCATACAAAAACTGATTTTTCAATGATTGTTCCTATGACAGCCTATAATTTATAGCAGTTCGATTTTGATGAAATTTTGTCAACAAGCTCAAAGAGTCAATTTAATTGATTTCTCTCAAATAACAACAAAGCTGTTCATATAAAAACTTATTTTTTAACCGATTGTTCCTATGACAGCTATATATTACAGTAGTCCGTTCTGGCCGATTCTAAAATGCAGCAAAAAGAAAGCGTACGTATTAAGTTTCATCAAGATAGCTTTAAAGTTGAGAGATTAGTTCGCATAGAAACAGACATATATGAACAGACACACAGACAGACATGTCAAGATTGACTTAGTTGTAGATGCTGATATATATACTTTAAGAGGTAGGACATGACTCCTTCAATGCGTTACACATTCCGTGAAAAAATAATAGAAGTTTTTTACTATAATTATTACATATTACTTATTAACACTCTTATTTGTTTGACAAACTTATTAATATTGATTCTTGATTGTTATTATTAATATAACTTATTCATTTTTGAATCTTGAATTCTTTTTGCAGCGATGAAGACGTCAACTTTGCTATACAAAAAGGTTTGGATGCCTCGCGCAGCAATATTGCCTATTTTAAGAACAACGACGTGAAGGATCTGGAACGTTTGCTAATTGAGCAGGAGAAGCGCGATCAAAAGAATCCAAAGAAGGCACATAAGACGCGACGCTTTCTAGTTGTTGAGGGCATCTACATGAACACTGGCGAGCTGTGCCCGCTGCCCGAGCTGGTTGCACTGCGCCAGAAATACAAGTTGCGTCTCTTTTTGGATGAGAGTGTTTCGTTTGGCACGCTGGGCAAGACAGGTCGCGGCATCACCGAGCACTTTAATGTGAACGTAAGTGTGCCAACTATTTTCAAGTTCAGACAGAATTTATTAATCAATTTTTATAGCGCGATGAAATTGATTTAATATCGGCGGGCATGGAGGGCGCCATGGCCACAATTGGTGGCTTTTGTGTCGGCTCGCATTTCATTGCCGAGCATCAGCGGCTGTCTGGCTTGGGCTACATATTCTCAGCCTCGTTGCCGCCAATGCTGACGCAAGCAGCCATTTCATCATTGGATCGCTTTGAGCGCGAACCGCACATCTTTGAGCAGCTGCAGCAAAAGTCCCGTCAGCTGCAGCAGCAGTTTAAGCTTTTCAGCAAATTGCAACTGCGTGGCGACGAGCTGTCCCCAGTCAAGCATTTGTATGTAGCGCAGGAGCGTGAGAGCTACAAAACGGAGAGCATGTTGCTCAGCCAGGTGGCAGACAAGGTAGCAATTATTTTACTTTACTTTAACAAACATTTCTCAACTCAATCTTTCTTCGCTAATAGTGCATCGAGCAGGGCGTGGCCGTCGTGGAAGCCGCCTACTTGCACAACCGAGAGCACAAGCCGGTGCGTCCCAGTCTACGCATTGCAGTCAGTCGTCTTCTGGACGATTCGGACATTCTAAACGCCTACAAGATTATCGAGAGCGTTTCCAGCGCAGTGCTATAAGCTCAATTGTATTATTATTATTTTGAATTCTATCGAATTGCTTCTGTTTGTAGTTTAAGGCAAATATTCTTTATTATTCAACGTAACGTCAATGTCCAATTACAGTTACAATTAATTAATCTAATATACAAATGAGCATGCGTGTATGTTTCTATTTGAGTTTCAGTCAATCGACGAACTTTAACTATGTATATTATTGCATGGCAAATAAATTAATTATTTTTAATAAAAAAAATTCAAAGTCTTAAGTTTTCATCTCTTTTAAACCATGTTCCTATTAACATTATCATGATATTTTAAATTTAACTGCTTTTGAGTGGCTCAAAACTATCGTCGTTACCCATTAACAAAAGGTAATTAGTATCCGGAAGTAAGTCAACAAGCAATGTTGGTTGACCTTCAACAATTTCACTAAACTCATATTGTTAGTCCTTACGGCACCATTCGGCTGCCTTTGTTGTACATTTTCAATTCAAATGGAATGGTCGCGAAATTTATTGTACTCTTTTTTTAATTTTTATAAAAAAAAAATAAAGAAAAAGGAGTATATTGGGTTTGTGAAATGTCCGTCTGTCCGTCCGTCTGTCCGTCCGTCTGTACGAACGCAGGTTTTTTCACAGTTTTGAAGCTAGAGCTACCAAACTTGGTATATATGTTTATATATACCATAGGCAGACAAAGTGTCAAGATCTCCCCCCACCCCCACCCCTTCCCCCACAAACCGCAAAAAACTATATCTTCCACAGTTTTAGAGCTAGAGTAACCAAATTTTGCACAAGGGCTACTAATCACTTCCTTGATCGATCTGGTAAAAAAAATTTGGCCACGCCCACCCCCGCCACCACAATTGATCAAAGTCTGTATCTCCCACTCACATTTAGCTAGAATCACCAAATTTTGCAGGTTGCCTTCTGTTGGATTGGATAAAAATAATTGTGCCACGCCTACCCCCGCCTTTGCATTTAAGTTACTCTCAAACCTGTAGAACGGGCCCAACCAAATTTAAATTGATGGCATAACTTGAAAGACTTGAGCAAAAATTGCCACGCCCACTTTTGACTCCGCAAAGAGGCGAAAAAAAGAGAATATCGCAGTCGGGTGCATCCGACTGCAACGTTCTTACTTGTTTTTACTTGGGTTAGCTGCAGTGATGCCAATTTTTTTCAAAAGTAAATAGCTGTTTTTGCTTGGAAAACAAACATGGTAGTAAAAAAGTAGTCACAAAAAAAAAAAGATAAAATAGCCAAACGTTTACAGCACTGTTTAAGCGCTTTTTATTTTTTTTGGTGTTGGCCCAAATCAAGCTTATACAGTTAAGAGAGTTAACGATTTGACAATTTTTATACTATTTTTTTAATTTTTTTTTTTTTAAAAAAGGGAAAAAGATTATATTGGGTTTGTGAAATGTCCCTCTGTCCGTCCGTATGAACGCAGGTTTTTCCACAGTTTTGAAGATAGAGCAACCAAACTTGGTATACATGTTGGTATATACCATAGGCAGACAAAGTGTCAAGATCTTTATTTAGCGGAATTTTATGGTTTTGGGTGTGACTTTTGAAATAAAAAGAATAGTTATTAATTATATATGAATAGGAATTATCATGATATAAGAAAATTAAATTTGGTGGGCTGGAACAGAAGTGCAACATGAGTCTGAAGAACGCGGCGTATGACGATTTACTGAAGAAATTGCAGGAGGTGTGCCCCTACGCCACGAAGGACATGGTTATGGTCTGGTGCCGGGTTCGATGGCGAACATATACCGGACCTGTGGTATTATTATTGTAAAAGCAGTTCAGTAGCAACGCAATCAATCAACGCCTGCACAACTGCTTCACTAGTTTTGGTGTTTATAATCCAAACATTGATAAAATAAATATGTGATCTAAAAATCAGACCTGTGTCTTTAAAGTTGTCTCAAGATCACAGCGTTCATAAGGATTCAACATCACACATCCTCTGCGCATTTTGAGTCCAAAACCAGATCTCGTATTTCTTTGCACTTTATTACTTTTTATTATGTTCTCTCTGACTGTTTGTTATTTTTTATTTTATTATTTATTATTTTCTGTGGAGCAAAAGAATTTTTTTATTTGATGCCGCGTGCCAAGCCGGCAAAAAAACAGCTGTTTGTATTTTGGCTATTTTCGTAGCTAGTTCTGGCTATTTAAAAAAAGCCAGATCTGCAAATTTAACAGAAATTTTATTATTTTTCAAAAATTACGGGCTTTTAACAGAGAATTGTTAAGCCTCTGTTAGAAAAATGTTAAAAACAACAACAAAATCGTGGCAGAAAATTCCAGGAAAATATGCCGTTATTCGTTTTCAATTTTGCGATTTTTTCGAAAATTTGTTTTTTTTTTGATGCAGTTCGATTCGATAAAATGGCGTGTGAGTAAAAAAAGTTATTCTAGAGGGCCGTTAGTTTACTGGCAAATAAGCAAAAACCGAAGTTACCGAAGGACATGCGCTCACAAACAACAAAATTAAAGCGTAAAAGAGGGTGATTTTAAGTCTTTGGACAAAAATCAAAATTAGATAATGAAATTTCCTATCCTCCATTATTCATTTTATTTCAAGACCTACCCCCGAAACCATAGAATTCCGCAAAATAGATCAAAAATGGCAAAATCGTCAAAAACTGTTAACTAGGGATTAACTGATTAAAACTAGCTATTTTCTGTCTAGCTTTAAACGCACACAGTGGCTCTATTTATAGTTCATTTTCATAGGTTGTTAATCAGACTATAAGAGCTGCATTTCAACGATAGAGAGTGCCAGTGAGAAGCAACACAAGTAAAAGGAATATAAAAAAATTTAATTTTGGCGGGCTGGAACAGCTGATTAGTTTGAGTCTACGGAAAATGTTTCAATCAACAGAAAATTGAACCTAATTTAAAAAGAGTGTGAATTTAACAGCAGAAGTTAAGCCTCTGTTAAAAATGTTATTTGCTTGAACTTATCGATAAATATATCGATCACATTGCAGGAATGTTGATCTGCCTGCATTCGCAGTGCATTTTCGTCGTTACAACTTCTGGTCACACTGTCACTCAGAAACGAAGCCGAAGCGAAACGCACGCACGTCGCGCTGTGATTTTCAGTGTAATTTTTGCATTTAAAAAACTGTAAGGAAGTGTTAACAATACAATATAAATTTCAAACCACTTGGTTAACGAGCCATAGCTGTGTGTATCACAAATTGTGCTTGCTTTAACTATATGTTATAAAAGTAGTAAAGCATAGTAGTCAAAACGCACTAATCGATTTTTTCACGGCATGCCGGTGACGGAGACGCCGCCAAGTGTTAATTGCGTTTGTGTGTGTGTGTGCCTGTGCTTGAATAAATAAAATGACATAATCGACGTACATATGCATATGCGGTCGACTTAATTGACATAGTTTTTTTTGTTGTTGTTGTGCCCTCAGCAGAATACATAAAAGTGTCGCATTTTTTGTGGTCAACTCGGCCAGGACTTGGCATTTCCTTTTAGTACGTGAGCAGCGCTGTTTTTTCACGCATGCTTTGCTCACCAAATTCGTTGCCACCAACACACACACACACACACACCGTGATACATTCACCATATTCCTTCTTTTTTTGTATTTGGGCGTTGCAGGATGATTCGATTTCCAGGCCGCTTTGCGGTCATTTTCCAGAGAGCGAAAGCGTCTCTATAGTTGTCCCGCTCATACGCTCTTGCACAAAATCAAAAAGTACTGCATTTGCTGCTCAATTTTAACTTCAAATGTTATGTTATTGTGTTTTGTGCCAAGTTCAGTATTAATAAAATTATATTTTATTCATGCATGTATATATACAAGAATTGGTTACATACAAAGTATGCGTCTCTTTTGTGACGTTTATGATTCGCTATCGCTACGCGCACTTGGTGTTTACCAACACTGCCATTTTCAACCGTTTCCAGTCTGAGCGCGTTCTCTCTCGCTCTTCATATTTTGTTGTTAACGTGCGCTTGTGAACGACGGACGTGTGCTTTGCAGAAAATATAAAAAATATATATTTAATGTATTGTTAAATGGTAGTGTGTTAGTTTCAAATAAAATGAATGGCATCAACTGATTAAAAGTGTGTTTTGTATAATATTGTGATAAGAAAAGGAGTATAAATGTGCTGTGCAAATTGCCGTTAAAAAAGACCCGCCACTCTTAGAAAAGCGCCGTTAGAAAGCGAGCCGTGCCCACCTTATCCCCTTGCATAAAAGTGCTGGCAACATTTCGTGATCATTGCAAAAATATACAAATTTATTAAGTAATTTCATAAAATTCTCTTTCCTTTCCCCCCATACACCTAAAGCAGCCGAAAACCGAACGTGTGTGAGTGCCAGTGTTACACAAAAAAAAAAAAAAAAAAAAAAAAATTGTGTCTGTGTTTGTGTAAACGACGTCCCAGCAGCACGCAATAAGAACTATAAACCGAAGAGAGACAACGAGAACGAGAGGACTACGTCAAAAATTTGGAAGCAGCAAACGAAACAGAAAGAAAACAGACACTGTAAGTGCGAACCCGAGTTTTACCGTGTTATAAATTATTTCCAATTCAAATTTGTATGTTATTAATTGAATTATGTACGTAAATACATATATATTTTTCGGTTAAGTTTTTATATGTACATATGAGAAGAGAAAATGCGTAGACATGGCGCTGTTTACAGTTATGCGTGGCTGCTATTTGACCGGTGACGCCATCTTTTAACGCAAACCCAAAAGTTTTATTTTTTGGGGATTGGTCAAGCACATTTTGGAGGAGTGTGTGTGTTTTTTTGTGTTATGCTTTGCTTTTAATATTCGCAGAGCAACAGTTTATTTCTTTTTCTTTCTATTATCTATACTAGTCATATGAAGAACATTTAAATTTGTTCTCTTTATCGTTCTCTCTCTATCTCTTTTGGGTGGGTGGGAAACGATCTTTGCGTTTAGCTTTCTATTCGTGTCAGACACATGTCATCATACATGTTGCCTTTATCAGCTATACATTTTTCATACACTCACACACACATACATATGCGCTTAACGCGTGTCTAATGCATTTTTTCGTTGCTAATAAATTGCCAAGTGTTGTTGGTGTTGGTGCTGCGCATCTGTTTACAAGTTTTGTCTCGGCTGTGACCCACTTTTTTTGTTTAACGTTTCTTTGCAGGTTTTTGTCTTTGCGCTTTGCTTTTTGCATTCAATTCGATTTGGCAAAAACAAAATCTTGTTGGTGCAACAACAACAGCAACAAAAACAAGTGATAAACAGATTTGAAAATATTGCAAAACTTGTTTATTGAAGAATGACTGAATAAAAAGTGGTGAATGAGTATGTAGAGGATAGCAAGAGAGGGGAGCCATCGTCGTGTGCTAGTTTAAGTTTTAAACGCCTTATACACTTTTGCCGTTATGTGCACTTTGGCAAGACATTCGATCGAGAATTGATCGTTAATCGGCCGATAAAACAACTGTGTTTAACCAGTGTTGCCATATCAAGTTATAGCAAATGACGTGTAGCCGGCTTCCACAATCTAATCAGAACTATTGTACTCTAGTTCGATGCAATGTGTAGCTATGTGTGTGTGCTTTAATGCTCTTTCGGCAGTAGTTAACCTCATTTTCGAAGTTTTTAATGGCAATCATATTTTTTATTGCCACTTCCAATTAGCAACTAGTTAGAAAAGGATAGAAATATTGCAGATATATATTTTGAACATTACAATTTCCATTTCAATTGTTGATTCAACTTAAGATCAAATTGTATATGGAAATTGATCAGATCATTGCTTTAAATTTTGCAATCTTGTTAACTTGGGAACGTTTTGTGGTTGCGCCCATATCTAATTAGACTTTTTCTGTTTGATTAAAGGCGGGTATTATTTGGCCAAATGACGTCATAGTTGGCATTTTTATTTTTTTTTATTATTACTAATGAAATTTGCTGCCTTTTGTTGCTAATTCGAATTTGCGCTTCCTACTCACACACACACATACTTTTGATGAGTTTTATAATTTATTTCAATGCTGCTTTTTGTTGTTTTTCTCTTTATCACATTACTTTATTCAGCCTGAATTATATGTGCATGTGTGTGTATGTTTATGTATTATATATACATATATGTTTTTTTGTATTTGTTCCCCCTCAAAAGCTTTTTTTTGTTGCTGAAAATGTTCAGTAAATAAAAGAATGCTACTGCATATTTGCCAGCAAATGAAAAGTTTTATAAAAAGTATAATACAAATTATATGGCAAAAGTTTTTCGGTTTGCAGAACACTAATCAATTTCACATTCGATCAAGTTTTTTTTTTCGAGAACAGCTTTGACATATCGAATGTTAATTTTATGTTAACAATTTAAATTTGTGTTATTTTCAAATTTAAAAAAAAAAACGAAAAATGTTGAATGAATTAAATCAAAAACAGAATCGGAAATGGTAACGGGACCCTTTTTGACCGATAAACAGTTGGAAACAAAAGCAAAACGGGTGACGTTCTTTGGGATGAGTTGAGTTGAGTTAAAAAATGGCGCAAGAGAAAAAAAAATAACCATTGTCATATTCAGCTTCAACTGACGTTTGAAAGTGACAAATCGCAGAGTGTTGAATGAATTTAAATGAGAAAGGAGAAAGAGAGGGAGAGGGGAAGCGTTGACAGTGTCTGTGTGTGTGTAATTATGGGAGGAAGTGCATAGTTAAAACTGTAAACAATTGTGAGGCAACCTAGAAAAAACAAACAAAAAGAAAACAAACTAAAAACGACAACAAATGTTTGAATGTGAGAAATTAGTTTGGATTTTGATTTTTGTTATTGTTGTTTGTTGTATGCGACGGAAGTAAAGCTGAAATTTAAAGTATATATACATTCTATATACAAATAAACAAAAAAAAGTCAATTCAACGCATGACTCACAAATTGATAAGAAACTAAATGCATTCAAAATTTATTGATGTACGTACTATGTAAAAGATTTGACAACCTTTCTTAAACTGAAGAAAATGGAAATGCTAAAGCTGCTATAGTTCTAATACTTCAAATTGATTGAAAATTGTTTACTCGAGCGTATCGTGGCTTATCTAATTTCCCATTAACTGACGTCACCAAGCTGATGATTAATTGTTTTCTACATTTACCTAGGTATAGAGATTAAGTGCATAATTGTGACGTACAGTTTTGATTAATGGAAGCTTCTTCTCTAAACGCGGTCTGGCAACGTTGTCTAACCGCCCCTGCCTAACACTAAACAATTTGTCTTCAAAAGCAAGCGTGGAAAATAAACATGCAACAACACTAGGCAACAAATTTCGAGTTATTTTTTGTCTAACAAATCTGAAATTGATTGGATGATTCATTTTGTGGCGCTTAAATAAATAAATTAACTAATTAAATAAATAGTACAGTACTTACTTTTCAAAAATTGTCATAGTATTTTTAACTTTGATGTATTTTTAAGTTTCTTAAGGATTAATTAAAGAAACGTAAAACAATTAGTTCCTGTATTTGGAAAGAATCGATTAGTTCTTCTATCTGGAAAGAAAAGAAAAAACGATTGATTCTTTTAAACGTAATGCAGTTGAAGGAACTATTTGTTTGAGGAAGGATAAAAATTAATTAAAAGAAAGATTAGTTCTTTTACCGGAAAATTAACTACTGAACTATATTCTGAACTCTATGACTTGAAAACTAAAAAAAGCGCATCAAAATTTCACAATAGACTAAATATACACCTTAAAAATAATTAAAAATTTAAATTACAATTAGACTTAAAAATTCAACTAAGTAAACTATATATTTACTACGTTATAAAGAAAAATATATGAAATGCAAAAAAAAAGGAAAAAATAAATAAAAATTAAAAAAAAAAATTAACCAAAAAAAAAAAAAAAAATTAACAAAATTAAAAAAATTAACAAAATTAAAAAAATTAACAAAATTAAAAAAATTAACAAAATTAAAAAAAAAAATAAAAAAAAAATTAACAAAATTAAAAAAAAAAAAAAAACAAAGTTACAAAAAATAAACAAACAAAATAATACAAAGATAAAATAAAATAAATGAAAAGTATATAAAAAATATAAAATATCGTAGAAAAACCTAAAAAATAAAAATAAAATAAAACCAAATAAAAAATATAAAATAACATAGAAAAACCTTAAAAAAAAAAACTTAATTCACTTAGTAACCAAATAAAAAAATATACTAAATTTATAAAATATTCTAAATAGTATAATTAATTTCAGTTTAACTGTAAAATTGTAACACTAGGGAAAATGTAATAAATTAAATTAAAGTAACAACAAAAACAGACTCAGGAAAGTTTGTTTTTAGTCTTACCAGAATAATGATGTTGAATAGTGTTGCAGTCGCAGCAGAGAAAAGTAATCTCGTCTTTGCCTCAAGCAATTGACAAGCAGCTTCAGACAGACACACACACACACACATGCAAACACATGTAGTGGGAAAGAGTGACAGACAAATGCATAAATAAAGAGGCGTACGTGCCAAGCTTCAAACAGAGACAAAAAAAAAACACACACACACACACTCTCATGCTTAAGATTAAATAAAAAAAAGAGATGCTGTTGCGGCTAAACAACAACTGCAGCTCATCAATAAAACAACAATAATAACAAACGTACAGTTGCATCAGACAGCAGACAGCACGGAGAAGGACAGGACAAACAAGAATAAAAACAACAACAACTGCTTGCAGCACAACATAAATCTTATAAGAAAAATCCAAATAAAGGCCATAGAGCAAAGCAAACGAAGCAAAGCATAAAAAATTGAGTTAGGGAGAGGAAGAGCGAGACGGCACATAAACAAGAATCAACTGCAAAAGCTCAACAACATGACAACACTGCTCCCTGCGTTTGAAACAGGCCTGAAATAATGCATGCTTATGTACATGCAACAGCATGTGTTTAAAACTGAGTGCGTAGAGAACCGTTTGATTTGTTTTTGTTGTTAAGCTGGCAGACTGTAAGCTTTCCTAAGGTTAAAACTCATCCGTTTAGTTCCAAATTAGTCAGGGAAAGTTAGCTCGAAACTTTTCTTTAGCAAAAGTAAAGAAAAAATTCAGGACTGAATAGTTACCAGAATTCAAAACTGAATATTCAAAAAGTTTTAACCAGAATTCTGGAAGAATGTTGGCTAGAATTCAGGGTTATATTAAAAAAAATTCCAGGTGAATAAGTAAGACCAGAAGTAACATCGATGCCAAAAGTGTATTCCACAATGCGACCTGTTCCGGTTTTCACTTGCGGCAACATTATGTGGAATTGATTCTTGATGTGAAAAATGTCATTGTTGTTTTCAAGCTAGTGAATTGAATGCTATCTGAATTGAAACTGTATAAAAATACAAGTGAATTCAAACCGCAAAATCTTGTCAAAACTGAAAATTTAAGGGAATTTAGGACTTGCAATGTTTTAACTAAAGTGAAAACCGGAATAGGTCTGATATTTCCAAATGCGCTCTGGAAAAGAAAAAAAGAGAGAAGACAGCTGAAAGCACAACAAAATGCAGACAATTGAGAAGAATGTTGTTGCAGCTGTGTTTTTGTTGTTGTATCTCGCTTTTACAGTTTCTGTTGTAACCTTAATTGAAATTGTCTTGCGTCGTCTTGCTGCATTCAGAGTTAAAATAAAAAGACTGTTATTATCTTCATTTGTGTTCTGTGCTCTGCGTGAACCAAATTTCAATTGAGATTTGTAGGTTAATTTCGTGTCATGAGTGGTTTTTATTTTCTTTTGTTTGTTTGTTTGTTGTTGTGGGCGTGGGAAAATTGTCGCAAATTGCAACAATTTGTTTGTAATTAATGTAATTTGAAAGTAAATAGCCTATCCTTAAATGCAATTTCATTTACGGCTTTGTTGACTAGACACACCAGTTTTGCCGCCCCATTAAAATTAAAATTGATGTTGAATCAAAGTAATCTTTTTCAAGTACTTTCGCTTCTTGTTAAAATAACTGTTGGAACACTCTGACTTCAGAAATTTCCGAAAAATTCTACTTTCGGAAAAGAAAATGAAACTACCTCTAAAAAAGAAAGCAAGTTGTATGTTTGTTTTATTTGCATATTGTATAAATGCTGTCTTTATACATACTTGCGTTATGTATATGTACATACAATATAACCCACTTAAAGTCGAATATGTCAATTAAACAAATCTCGTTTTTTTTCTTTAGCTTTTGGCCAATAACAATGCAACAATAAGCCGCAAACAACGGCATATAATAAAGACTCAAGAAACAACACACATAACAATAACAATATCCTCAACAAAAAACAACAACGTGTTGCAGCATAAATGAATTCATAATGCAAAAAAAAATGAAGCACGCAAAAGCCACGACTCGACTCGACTCTTTGTTAACTTACATAATCAGTTTTATAGCTAGCTTCTGCTGCGTATTGCCAAGCCTCAAAAACCAGAAGAAAGGCAAACTGAAGACTAGTCTTTTCTGCAGTCTTCACTTTGCTCGCTTAACTTGGCTAGGTGTGAATAATGATTGTTTGCATGCTCAAACAAAAGCAAAAAAATAAACATTAAAAAAAAAAAACACCATTTAGTCGAGTGTATCAACATTAAATTGTTTATTAACACCAGTAGCATCAACTGCATATCATGCAATATACGCATTATTATATATAATTATAAACATTCGGAAGCTACAGAGCGCAGAAAGCGAAAAGAAATGCTGTTATCGAAATGCGTTGCGAATTTATTGATATTGCGATTTGGAAAGATTCCGGATTCGATTCCCAGTCAAAGCTTGGTGATGTTATTTAAAAACGAGCATTTGTATGCAGCTATTAAATAAAGTGTTTCCATCACAGTAAGATTGAGATAGGATATTGGAGTGGGTTGGGAATCCGGCGGATTTTAAAAAAAGGGATCGGGATAAAATTGAAAAACGTGTTCGAAATAACCCTTGAGTACCAAAAATACTTGGAAATTCCGCCATTCAGGCCTGTTTCGAATTCGTATTCCGTTTGAAATTTGCGGAAACGAAATTGCTTGCTTTTCTGAAGTACTCAAAACGTACTCAAGAAAACGTAGCTGTTCTCTATTCAGCAATGACAACTAAAACGAACTCGTTTCTGAAAAAGAGAAAACGAAACCATTCCGATCGGAAATCAGAACAGTAACTCGTAAATCGTTCGGAATTCACTCGTTTTTATATTCTTCTTTTAATTTTGTTGAAAAAAAAAAAAAAATGAAAAAAGAGCATATTCGGTTTGTGAAATGTCCGTCTGTCCTTCCGTCCGTCTGTATGAACGCAGTTTTTTCCACAGCTTTGAAGCTAGACCAACCAAACTTGGTATACATGTTGGAATATACCATAGGCAGACAAAGTGTCATGATCTCGCCCCCACAAATGGGCAATGTATGTATCGAGCAATGTTTGCTTCTCCCAAACTTGTAGAACGGGCTCAAACAAAGAAATAAGTATGTAAATACAATTCTAAACTTTAAGCCTAAGAAAAATTTGAAAACAAAAATTGTTCTTGATATAAGTTAATCGGAAGAGATTGGAAACCTGCGCCATAAGCTAATAAATAAATTGATTGGTATTTTAGAGAACCGAAATTACAATTAAAGTTTTAATATGTAAAAAAGGTGTACTCATAAATAATCTTAATGTTATGTTATTAATATGCAAATGTGTAGAAAGTGTAAAATACATATAAAAGGAAATTACATTATGAATAAATATAAATACATACAATGTACATATGAATATATAAATAAAACACATGCAATGTTTGCCATGTGCCGGCAATAATGAAAACAGAAAGCACCTGTATGTGTATGTATGTATATCTGTGTTTGTATGTGTATGTGTATTTGTATTTGTGTGTGTAAAACGCCCTCGTCTCGAGTGTTTCAATTATTTTGTTTTGTTTGCTGTGTACTTGTCTCGTCATTCTTCGCTCTCCACCCACCCACCAACCCACCTCCCTGACGCGCCTCCCACTTTTTTTCTTTCTATAAAACCAGGCAGTAATAGAAATAAAAATTTCGAAAAGCGCGCTAACTAAAAATATTTACATGACATCATTCAGCGTTGCGTCGCTGCCGACGACAGCAGCGCTGCAGCAGAGCGGCATCAATATTTTTCACTGTTTTTTCAGGCACTTAGCATAGATTTTGTTTTATGTTGGAAAATGCGCAAAAGTGTATGTGTGTGTTGTGTTATTAGAGGCATTTTCGCTATTTCAAATGAATATAAAAATACTAAATTTCCCTGTTAGTTTTGTTGGACTCTACGAATGTTTGTCCGGCTCATTGAACTTTTGTAAAACACGCAGATTTTTTTCTTTTCTTTTCTTTGCTGTAATTTTGATGACTAATGTTCTCTTTTTTATTTTACTTGCAGGCTAAAAACAACATACAATATAGAAAAAGTATTAAACGCGCAACAATTTCAATTTTAAGGTAAGTTTATTTCAAACTCACCTTACTCTCCAAGTCAATAGCGATAAAGACTACCTCACTGCCCTCCCTTGCCCCACGCTCAATCGATAACGATAAGTCAAGTGAAAAAGTGCAAAAACAGGCTGAAAAAGCAAACAAAAGTTGTTTTTATCAGTGTTGAAATGTTTGCATTTCAGAAACATGCAATTGATCTGCTGCTAAAAGCTCTCTCAAATAACTCTCTCAAATCGCTCTCTGTGTACAATTTTTTTTATTATCTCTTTCTCTTTTTTTTATAACATTCTGCCAGCTGTCGATTTATTATCGTATTTGTTGACACTTGTCTTGCGTCACACTTTGAGAGTACGATTGGTAGAGGGGAAAGAGAGCAAGAAATTAGTAAAGAGCGAACCACACCTTAAGCTGCTCTCTCAACTATCAACTTTTGTCGGCTTACGTTTTTTTTGTTGGTTTCTTTTTGAGCTGTAGACTTACGCCATAATTGCCATAATTAAATTTTTGCCGAAATTAAGTGATATGCGTCATTTGTAATCTGTTTGGAACTCGATGTGGAACAGACGATTCGATTTATATGGCTCTTAATCCTCAAACTATCTCCGTTTCTTTTATACTTAAATTTTATACAATGATGTCACTTTGCATAAAAAACAAGTTTTTATTTATTTACAAAACATTTATAATTTATTCAAGCGAGAAATTCCGGTTGCTTTTATGTTGTTTTGGCACATCATATTTGATAACATCATTTTCACTTTCTACAATTGGCAAGGTTCTTAATATACTACTTTGTACAATATCTCTCTCGCTCTTTCGCACTCTCTCTCTCTCTCTATCTCTCTCTCTCTCTCGCACACGCATAAGTTTATTGCTAATTCAATTTAGCTTGACCTTTTGTTCACTGTTTCTCTGCTTGCTTCGTCTCTTTTTTCTCCAGCAGCCAAATGAGAATAAAATAATGCTTATAAAGCTTTAAATTCTCCTGTATTTCAAATCACTAAAAACAACAGCTCTAAACGATTGAATCTATGAATCAATCAGGCATTGATTTAACAAAAATTTGAATTAAATCATTTCATGAAAAAGTGATTTTAATTTAAAGTTGATTTCATTCAATTTCAATAAGAGATTTGTATTGAAACTAGTTTCAAGTCTCAAAGATTTATATAATTTTGTCACAAATCATTTTATTTTCCCAGTGGTTAGTTTAGGCGTGAAACAATGTATTGATCAATATTCGGTCTCGCTTCTATATTTAGAGATTTCTCAGGCCTGAAAATGTTCAAGGCATTTCCGAGAAATCAGGTATGAACTCAGCGCTGATTTAGTCAGGCATTCTAATTTCCACCGCAGAGTTAAGAATGATTTGAGTCAAATTTGATGTAAATCCCTTCTTTAAAAAGTGTGTGTTGAAATCTCCTTAGATTTATACAACTTGGCATTAAAATGCTTGCCTTAAACACAAAAACATTTAAACATGATTTCATGATTCAATGATGTAGCAGTCCAGTTGTCTCCCGTCAATTTAAAGCGAAATAACTAACCAGATACAGATACATTCAGAGTTACAGATACATTCAAATACAGCTTGCACATTAATGAAAATTGATCCGATTTTTAAGCGGAATAACTGTTGTTTTGTACTTATTTTGTCATTTAAATTTGATTAAAAATAAATAAACTAAAAAGAAATCAAAAGTTACTTTTGACACCATAATATACATACTTGTATCATTTAAATTTCTGCTTTGACTTTAATTGAGTACAATTTTGTATCTGCTCTGCGAAGATTGAGAGAGTTAAAGCAAAAACAAGAAAGCTTATGAAGATGATAATGAACATATTTCTTTTAACTTGAAATTTGGCTCGCTCGTGGCTTATTTGCCACTTGTCCATTTCAGCCAGGTTAAGAGCACTTTAATAAATGGGTCATTGAACTAGGCAAAACTTCGTTGCTCTCATTTCATTTTAATATCATACAATTTCTTTTATAGAGTTTTTTTTTACTGCTAAGCAACAAAATAAGTTTTCGAGCTTTACTTGACTATGCCGTTTGTTTTCAAAGTTATAACTGCATGGTTGATTTTAATGTTAAATTAAATTCAATTCTTTTATCGAGCAATATTGTATATCTTTATCCTGGCTTGCAAGAGAACTGTCAATGAACTCTTGTCAAACATATTTCTAAAATATGACATCATTCTGAATTACAACGTCTCTTGCTCCACTTTTCTACTACCCCCAATCCATAAAAGCAGCAAATAAAATATCTACCCTCTAAAGCATTATGACGTCACTTCCTGTCATTAAGTCAAAACGCAACTCAATCCCCCAACAAGGATGTTTTTTCGAGTCGCGTGTGCTTATTTCCATGTACAAACTTTCCACCACATTTTCCACCCACACCACTCCACTGTGCGGCAACTGGCGCCACATTTCTATAATTTGGCTGTGGCGCCGCCAACAAATTTCATAATGGCAACCGGCGACCAATGCTGACTGAAATGAAATGCCGGCAAAAACAAACAAGTGAAGAGAACCTATAAAATGTAGGCTGGAAAGGGAGGAGGGAGCAGGGAGGGTGTAATGGTGGCAGGTACATATTTTTGCCAACGAGCGAAAAGGAACTGCGCTTCATTGCGCGGGGGTTGTGTTTGGTTTGAGGGTGGCTTTGCTTAACCTCTCTGGCACACTTGCCCCCTGCACCTGCCCCTACCACAGGGCGTGTGCCGTGTCGTTGAACTTGTGCGCCTGGCAACATGCCAAACACGTCAACTTCGACACACATGTGTCAACGTTCGATGCGTGTTTATAGTTAGTTTCAGTTTAAGATAATCAATGGCTAAGTGCGTCAAGGGTTGGGTGATCATGGGTAGCTTTTTATTTCTTTGCACATGTCCTTAACAACAGTAATTAGACACTGGCCAGCCACATATTTGCCGTCCTAAATGGAACTTTAATGAGCCAAGCACTATCGAGATACGAGATATGTATTCCATAGTTATTGACTGACTTCCGGTCTCAGAACATGCTAGCTTTTTTTCAGACGGGCAGTCATCAGGGTTCAAAATATATATCAAGTTTTGATCAGGGAAAAATTCAAGCGAAAAAAGGGGTAGAAATGTGTGTTAAAACACAAAAGTTTTTTATTGGGTAACTTTAAAAAGGATAAACTTTAATTTCAATTTATTAAATTAATTAAATTTTAACTCTTATTTTTCGACATTAATACATTTTTTGTATAATTAATTAAATTTCAATTTTTAATTAAAAATTGTTAGATAACTCTTTATTTTGAATTTTTATAATAAAAGTTGAAAAATAAGAGTTATTTTTCAATTTTTATTTAAAAGTAGAAAATAAAAATTGATTTTATAAATCTTTTGAACTGAAAAGTGAACATATATTTATGATGTACACTACAATACTTTTCCACGGATAAAAAAAACGCCCAGTAAAATATATTTAAAAACATCTCAAATAAAAAAATAAAATCTAAAATAGAGAGTGGATTCGGCTACTCATGAGTAAAATCAAGTTGAGCAGGTTTTTCAAGTTTATGAACAATAAAACATCTTCTTCACTCACTTTGATATGTTTTGTATATTGTATATTTTGTATTCAGACTCAGTTTCAACGCCTATTGAGTTGAAATGTTTGTTCACTGAAAAATGTTTCAAATAGAATCAGTTAGAATTTTGATTACACTTCGAAATCATTGGAAACGAGTGCACTCGTGCAAGGCTCTAATCAGAGACGTTGCAATCCTTGCATGAACTAAACTTTTTCGCAAGATCTTTGTTTAAAATAAGTCGATCGTTTAAGCAGTCAACATAAGTTATAATCTTGCAATGAACGTTTTTATTCCTGTGCAAGATGCACGAAACGTACTTGTGCGCAAGATAAGACGCTTGTTTAGACGATGCAAGATGAAAATGCATGAAAATGCGTGCAAGAATTGCATAGTCTAAACAACGCGTTATACATTTTATTTTTTCGAAAAATGTTGACAAAGTGCAGTCAGCATGTAAAATATTTAAATTTAAAGCTTAAAGCTCCAACAATTAGTTGCATGCAAACCCAATTCAACCAATAATGTTAAAGATTAGTAGGCAAAATGTTTACTACAGTTTTAGCGATAAAAATTGAAAATTAGGAGAGAAAAAGAGGAATGTATCAAAAGAAAATAAATGATAGTATTTGTTATAAATTACGCAAAGACTGCGGAAAGATTCATGCTGAGCATAGTTAGTATGACAAGGCTTGAGATAGAGAGGAGTATAATGTCTAGTTAGGCGAGACGGTACTGATAAACTAATAAGGCTGACAAGAGGAATTGAATGAACTTCACCAGAAAGAAGTTTATGCAAAAAAAAAAAAAACAATATCCTGCGGCTATAAAGTGAATGAAGGTTGATAGGATGAAGCCTACTTTCATAGGAGGGAAGATGTCTAGAAGGGTCCCAATTAAGTCCACGAAGAGCAAAAATTAAGAACTGCTTCTGCACAGATTCAACTTGATTTTGAAATTGTTGGTAATATGGAGACCATACAGGTACATGTGTCTTTTCAATGGACGGTACCAGTCGATTCTTTGAAACTAATATTAAGCCTAAGCCGCTTGTTTCGTCGACCCCTATTTGATATGAGTGAGAATATAATAATCTCACTGATTTCTAAATTCTTTAATGCTGTGTAATAAAAAAGGCTTAAATTCAACGAAATCTATTTTTTGAGTGGTTTTTGAAATTACCAGAAATATTAATTATATCGCCTTCTTAAATCTCAACAATTGCTAAGTAAACTTATTAGTCCCTGTTCCCATTAAAAATGGGAAAAAGGGAGTTATAAAGTACTGCAAATGTGTGTAACAGACAGAAGGAGGCATTTCCGACTATATAAACTATATATATTCTTGATCAGGATCAACAGCCGAGACGAACTAGCCATGTCCGTCTGCCTGTCTGTATGAACAGATCTCGGAGACTATAAGAGCTAGAGACACCAAACTTGGCATGCAGCTTCCTGTATACCATACGCAGATGAAGTTTATTTCAAATTTCGGATGCACCCCCCCGCAGCCCCGCAAATCGCAAAAGACTCCCACAGCCACAATTTTAAAGATGAAGCTTTGATTTTTGGTACACATATATGTTGTATCGATGTTGATCAGCTGTGTAAAATCACGATCGGATAAATAACACCAAAGTTATGGAAGAATCTATTACCCCCGTCTCAGTAGGCAGAGCAGTTTGACAAGCACTGGACACGTTAAGTGCGCTGAGTGCTTGTGTTGCCGCTGAACTTCTTAAAATGCAAGTTGGGAGCAGGGAGCCTCGTAGTCGGGCACACTCGACTAGAGCATTCTTACTTGTTTTTTGGTTAAGAAATATACATGCTGTTATACATATTCAAATATATATACAAGTAGCTACACAAATGTTGGCTTTATTCCAATTGAGTCAAAATTTGTAATCGGGCTGTGACAAATAAATAAACTTTTGACGGTCATTGAGAGATAATTGAGTCTTTTCAGAAGCAACAAACAAACAAACAAGCAAACTGTGTGAACATTGTAAACTGTTTGTTGTCTTTCAGACACACGCCAAGTATTATCCACATCTCTCATGTTTATGTTATATTTTATATATATAACATAAGTATATACAATTAAATCATTTCATTTGTCAGAGATCGAGTAATCTGGCACGGTCATGCAATGGCGCCAACTTCTTAAGCAAAAGATTTATGTGCGAAGTCGGTTTGACTTTTGCTTTTTCTTCTTCCTCTCCTTTTGTTGTATTGTAATTCAAGCCACGCGACTTACACGCGTGTTACACGCGACTTCTCTGCGTAGAAAGGCGGTCAAAGAAACCGGCACCTGTTTAACAAAACAAACAAAATTAGCAAAAATGAAGAAGCAGAAAGATAAAAAAAAAACAGCTTTAGATGAAACCCGAACCTTATTAAGAAATTCCAAACACGGCAACATCCATAAAAATCGGTGTATTTGTAAAGTAAATAAATAAATAAATGCCTGTAGGTATAATAAAAAGAATTGTGAAAGAAATAAGGAAAAGCAAGTGAATAAACTATGGAAAATTAAGCAAACGATATTATGAAAATGTAGAAAATATAAAATAATTAAATGCAAGTAAATATAAAATAATTAAATGCAAGTAAATATAAAATAATTAAATGCAAGTAAATATAAAATAATTAAATGCAAGAAAATTAATGAAAAGCAAAAAATACGCACATAAATAATAAAAAAAAAAAAAAAAAAAACATTTTGAAAATAAATAAAAAAAGTATTTCTGTTTCCGCCCGGGATCGAACCGGGGGCCTTCTGCGTGTTAGGCAGATGTGATAACCGCTACACCACGGAAACAGCTGGAAGCATGGCTGCCAAATGCCAACCAATTGCAACCACGCAATGAACAATTTACTGAGAATCTTATCCTTGTATTTCATTCATTTTGTGTTTGTTAATAACGAGCTGGAATCACTACTTTCAATATGAATAACAAGGGCTATTAGTTAAGAATAAAATTAGTTTCAAGAATAAACAAACTAAGCTCATTAATTATTTGATTTGTGATGAAAGTCTTAGAGTAAAATATTTTAAATGTTTAAACTTTAAAGTATAATAGATACTTGCACGAATATGTAAAAATGTGTTGTAACATAATAGTTATTGTCGAGTATGATTAAAGAGTAGTTGAATATTTAAATGTTTATTAAATAATCAACTCGCTTAAAGCGCTAAGATGCCATGATTATTACTGAGCTTCTTAATGAGTACAAACATGCATCGTTTTACTTATAAAGTGCCGTTTGTCAATGTTTAAACATTTATTTATATCAATACTTCTAAAACTACAATGTCAAACACAAAAAATAAAACATGATAATAGAAAAGAACAAAAAATAAAAAAAATCGACATGTTTCCGCCCGGGATCGAACCGGGGGCCTTCTGCGTGTTAGGCAGATGTGATAACCGCTACACCACGGAAACAGCTGAACGCAGTTTGACTTAAAACCAACCAGTTTGAGCACATGATGTGAAATAAGCATGGAGAGTAAATAATGACAAATTGTCAGTTGTTTTCAACAATTTTTTATTTATTTATTTATATATATATATATATTAATATTATTTATTATTACGACTACACTTGCCATTAAAAATTTAGTTGCAAGTAGTAGCAATATTAAGACGGAAGCCAATTTTTTTTTCAAACTATATGTTTTCGTTTGTAACACGTATGGCTTCACCAACATATTTTTAATTGCCACCAATAACTTTGCTTTCAAATTGTTATTTATTTATGGTTTGATGTATTAAAAAAAGTAAAAATTATAAAAAAAGAAATTTCAATTCTCGCAGCCGGTAGGATTCGAACCTACGCTCCCAGAGGGAATCTGATTTCGAGTCAGACGCCTTAACCACTCGGCCACGACTGCTTGTAGATGTGGCGTGTCCTAAGCATTCTATATTCTTCATGTTGCAGGCTTGGCCTTGTTTGCTTGTTCTTGCAAATTTATTTTTAGATATTACAACTTCTGGATGTTACCGAGACAAACTACTGCAGTATTTGTATACTTATTTACAATTATTTGCTTGACTATGTTTCGCATAGAAAACAAACAAAATGTATGTATTTCCCGTTGTACGTTCCATAATTGAATTTCAACGTCAAGATTTTATACAACATGCTTGCAAAACTTAACTCTCTAGATTTTGACAGATATGGTTTATGATCAAGTATGGCAATCATTCAGCTCTGCCATAGATAAAATTAAACTAATTGACGCGGTTTTAATCTTTTGCTACCCCTGAGGTTATCTAAGTTTTGCCTTTCACACAACTTGAAGAGTCAACTAAATCCAGAGCACCGATTCATTTGCATAACAACAAAATGAATGATGAATGCATAATATTTCATATTTCAGATTATTGTTCGGTCTTCAGTAAAAAAGTCACTGACAGCTACAAATTATCATTATTTACACTTGACGGTTTATTGCACTCTCGGCATAACTCGGTATTTTGTAATATTTCTTTTATTATTTGTTAGCACTTTGTATATTCTAAATGTTTTTTCCCCTTGTCGACATATGCGTGATCCAGTAAACAGAATGATCTTAAAGCAACGTTGACTGTCCCACTGACTGAGTGACTTGTTGCATTATTAAAACTGAATGGAATTATATTCTCATTGATGATATTTAAGCTGATGATGATGATGATGACCTTATTGTTGAGTCTTTGTGCTCTCTGTCAGGCTGTCAGAAATATTACGTAAGATTACTTCAGTTGCGATAATTGAATACTTGAGAAATTTAATTAACGCTGGCGTATGTGTGAAAATGAAATAGAGGGTGTTCTGTTCTTGGGGTTAATTGGGATGCCTGCCTTTAAATGTCAGTGATGTATGTAATTAACAAAGGCCATAATTTGATTTTTGACAATATTTAAAAGCTTGCCAATAATATAGTTTAACATACTGTTAAATAAACATTATGCTGCTTTTAGCAGTAGTCAATGCTGTTAGGGCTTACATTAAAAGACATGGGCGTGCCTCAACTTTGGAGCTGACACGTAATGTGTGACATAATTGCATAATGTTAAACAGACGACAGATAACAGGCGTTAGGCGTGGCAATGTTGCCGTCAGCATTGCCTAAATTTAATTGTTGTGTTCCGTACAAAAAGGTCAAACAGACAGAGCTCCCCTCGCACCTCGTAGACATAACAAATGCAGCGGCGACGAATTGTCATCGTTTTTCCATCATTTAACCGCAAGTCTCAATGCTATTAGATTACATCAGAACGCTTCACATGATAAGTTCATTTAATTTATGTGTCTCTCTTTTTCTTTTTTTTTTTTACTAATGAAATCCGATTAGACTGGCATTGATAAAGGTCAATGCACTTGTTTGCAAAAGAATGCAAGAATTTACTTTAAATTGATGTAATTTGTTGTTGATCTGACACTATTAGCCATTTAAGACAACCAGTGTTACCATAACTTTTTATACCCTTACAATGGGTATTCCAGTTTCAGTTAGTTTTATTTTGCTATTTCATCGAATTTGATCAAAATCAAATGTCGAAACTGAGTTTTTGTAAGAAAATCTTTACATTAGAATATCTGCGAGCTTTTTTTTATTATTATCGATAAGCGTCGATCAGAAAGCTCAGTGCGTTAGAACATGTACAAAAGTAAATGTACATATGTAAAGGGGGAAATGCATTTCTGCGCCTCTGCAAACTCGCACACACTTACACCTACAAACAATATGATTTGTAGGGCAACACTGACGCAGACATACGCAACACCTACGCGAGAAAGGATGGCTCGTTAAGTTCATTTATTGTATGCTGTTGCTGCCCACATGAACTGAGCACTTGAAAAAAAGAGGAAAAACGTTTATTCTCGACATTATTTTATTCGGTTTGATTTGGCAACCAAACTTCAACAAGTCCTCCGCCCACGCATTCTGTAAACGCGCATACAGCAAAAGTTCAATTACCTGCCAACGTTGTTGTTGTAGCTGTTGTATTTTTAATTTTTCTCTCTCTTTCTCTTGTGCTTCTGAGCTGTCACTCAAAATGTGCGGCACGCGTTCAGTCAGCCATAAGCAGACAAAAACACAAACACAAGTACACACTCATGTCATAATTAGCAGTGGCAGCAAAAACAACAAAAATAATGCTTAAATGCATTTAAAATATGCACATTTGCATGCTCGTTGGTCAATTGTCAAGCCAATAATAATAACAATAATGTGCCAAGGGTTTTTTCTCGCTTCGTTCCCTTTTCAAAAGCAACAATGCAATAAGCTAACTACAAAGCAACCGCTTTTGATCATAGGTGCACACTTTCTTTTAGTTTTTACTCCCTGTTCCCATTAAAAATGGGAAAAAGGGAGTTATAAAGTACTGCAAATGTGTGTAACAGACAGAAGGAGGCATTTCCGACTATATAAACTATATATATTCTTGATCAGGATCAACAGCCGAGACGAACTAGCCATGTCCGTCTGTCTGTCTGTCTGTCCGTCTGTATGAACGCGTCGATCGCAGAGACTATAAGAGCTAGAGACACCAAACTTGGCATGCAGGTTCGTGTATACCATACGCAGATCAAGTTTATTTCAAATTTCGGATGCACCCCCCCGCACCCCCGCAAACCGCAAAAGACTCCCACAGCCACAATTTTAAAGATAAAGCTTTAATTTTTGGTACACATGTATGTTTAATCAATGTCTTTCGGATGTGTAAATTTCAACACGATCGGATAAATAGCACAAAAGTTATAGAAGAATCTATTACGCCCGTCTCAGTTGGCAGCAACAACAGTTTGACAAGCAGTTTACGAGTTAAGTGCACTGCTTGCTTGTGTTACGCCCGTCTCAGCTGGCAGCAACAACAGTTTGACAAGCAGTTTACGAGTTAAGTGCACTGCTTGCTTGTGTTGCCGCTGAACTGCTTGAAATGCAAGTTGGGAGCAGGGAGTCTCGTAGTCGGGCACACTCGACTAGAGTATTCTTACTTGTTTTATTTTATTTTTTATGCTGTAGGGCAACACTGTGCAAGCTTTTTGCACTTGTCGCATTCCCTTTGCGGCTTCCTCATTAAACTGACATGCAAAGAAGAACAAAAGGCAATTGAAATGACGAATATGTATGCAAATATGTACATATGTATTTATGCTATGTAGGTGGTGTTTTTATGTATTTGTAAACAGCAATATGTGTCGTTGTTATTTATGTATAATTTGAATATTTGTGGTCTTTCTTCTACAAGTCTCAAATTTCAATATATGCTGCGATTTGTTATCTCAGCCGCTGATCAAAATACATATTTTGTGATCGATCAAGAACTTAATTTTGTACAAACAGATTGCACAGACACACGAATAAGACGCAGCGAAATCTGAATTGAAGGTTAATACCATTTGAAAAAACCACCACGCCTAAAATTAAACGAGCAACGCACTTTTTTTGTTTTCTTATTTCTTTTTCTTAGTTGTTTATTTGTTTTAAGTGGCGCAACGGCGTCGCTGCATTCGTGCGCTGCGCTGCTTGCGTTGCTCTTTACGCTTCAAATGCGGCCTGCTGTTGTGTCTGTGTGAGTGTGTGTGTGTCTTTTTTTGTTGCCACTTTCTTCATTTTGTTTTCAGACGTCAATTTAATTTCGTTAAAAGCCAAATACATTTAGTATCAAAATAAAAGCAAATGATCTTTAAATAGTTTTTTTTTTTCATTTCATTTCTTTTGCTGCACGTTTTATTTTCACACTCCCGTGGGCAGCAGCGTTGCTGCTAGCTCGCTCTGCTGCGCTCGCTCCACACCCCAAAATATATAAGTATTTCTTGTTTTTTTCCTATGAATTTGCCTTTGCAACTGTCAAACATTCAAAAATTTATTTTTATCCAAAATTAGAATTTTGTTGGGGCTGTAAATATATGTATATGTAAGTATAAATAAAATCATTAAAAAGAAAATTAAATAGAAAGGTTGTGTGTGCGGCTCACGAAATCTTGCCTGTTGTGCTTTTATTATTATTATTATTATTTTAGTTTTTTTTTTTTTTGGCATTCACAACGCAGACAGACAAACATTTATTTCCCCTTTTGCTCTTGTGCTCATTCAATTGCGGTCATTCTTTCTACTGCGCTCTCTCTCTCGTTCTCTGTTAATTTAACAGAGTTGGGTGGTTTAATTGCGCCTCGCCTTGCATTTTAATGCAGGCTCTCTCAGTTAGCCTCTCCCTCTCTTTTTTTTCTTCTCTTTTGCTGTGTGCGCGTCACCCCCCTTTTCATAACGGAAACCAAAAATGTTGGCCTGCACTTTTTAAGGTCAGTTGAAAATTTTCAGCTGAGCTTATCGAAAGCAAAATTATTAACAAAATACAAAACAAATCAATTTCAATTATAAATTTTTGTTATCTTGTGTTCTTTTCAGCATTTCAACTAAAAACTAAAACAAACAAAACCAAAACATGACTGAGGTTGAGCAACCACCACAAAACGGCATAGATCCCACCGCGGGCGAGGATGATGATAACAATAAAGCGCGTCCCGCGGACATTGAACAGGTAAGCATTTAATTGCACATTAGAGTTGTATTGAAATGTTTCAGAATCAATTCAAACGAACAGCTCACTAAACTGAACAAATGAACTATTGTTGTTGTTCATCTAGTTCATTTGAATCCGTTCCAGTGACATTTTTGTTTGATTTGAATATACTGAAAGAAAATGTTTTCATACTAAATAACGAATGATAATAGAACTTAAACAAAACAATGGAAGCAAGAAACGAACGAGCTGAACAAACAATTGAACTAGTTTTATGCCTGATTTGTTCGTTTCAACTACAATCTACAGCTTTAGCCATAGAAACATATATTATTAAAAATACTTACATATTTCATCTTGTTCCAGGACATGCGTGAAATGGAGCGACGCAAACGTGTGGAGGCTATCATGGGCTCGAAACTGTTTCGGGAGGAACTGGAGCGCATTGTGGACTCGGCACGCGAGGGTAGCGCCGGTGCCAGTGGCATACTGCAGCAATTATCTGATATCGTGGGTGTGCCCGTTAACCGCGTGAGCAACGTATTTAAGAGCAGCAGCTGCATGGTGCCCATCAATGATATACGCGGCGTGGAATCAATGGGCTATGCTAAGGGCGAGAAGATCCTCAGATGCAAACTGGCTGCCACATTCCGGTTGCTGGATTTGTATGGCTGGACACAGGGCTTGGGTGCACAGATTACGGCGCGCCTAAAGGTTGATCAGGAATACTTTTTGGTTAATCCATATGGACTGTTGTACCATGAGGTGACTGCCTCGTCACTCAATAAGGTCGATATGCAGGGACAAATTGTCGAGCAGGGTACCACCAACTTTGGGGTGAACAAGAGCCGTAAGTGACTTGTTAATAAATTCAAAATGAAAGAACCATTTAACTTACTTTCACTTTATTTGCAGACTTTGTGTTGCACTCGGTGGTGCATGCAGCGCGTCCCGACATTCGTTGCGCCATCTATATTGGTTGCAGTCCCGTGGTGGCCATCTCCTCGCTGAAGAGTGGTCTGTTGCCGCTAACCAAGGATGCCTGCGTGCTGGGTGAGATTAGCACACACGCCTATAACGGCTTGTTTGATGAGGAGGAACGCAATCGTCTCGTGCGCAGCCTGGGTCCCAACTCCAAGGTCATGCTGCTGGCCAACCATGGCGCTCTATGCTGCGGCGAGACCATCGAGGAGGCTTTCTATGCTGCCTGTCATATTGTGCAGGCATGCGAGACGCAACTGAAGCTGCTGCCCGTTGGTATTGACAATCTGGTGCTAATCCCCGATGAATCGCGCAAACTTATCTACGAACAGTCGCGTCGTCCGCCAGAGGATTTGGCCAAGAAATTCGCCGCTATCACAGCAGACGAGGATGGCGCTGCTGCGCCGCCCAAGGAGGAAGCACCGCCTAAAATAGGCAGTCCACCAAAATGGCGTGTGGGTGGTGCCGATTTTGAGGCTCTAATGCGTATGCTGGACAATGCTGGCTATCGCACTGGCTACATTTATCGCCATCCACTGATCAAGTCAGATCCGCCAAAGCCTAAAAACGATGTGGAACTTCCACCAGCTGTATCTTCGCTGGGCTATCTGCTCGAGGAGGAGGAGCTCTTTAGACAGGGGTATGAGATTATTTGGTCAAAATTCGATTGAATTGTCATTAATTGTTTCTTACTTTCTTACGATAGCATCTGGAAGAAGGGTGATCTGCGCAAGGGTGGAGACCGCAGTCGCTGGCTAAACTCGCCCAATGTTTACCAGAAGGTCGAGGTGCTGGAGACGGGCACTCCAGATCCCAAGAAAATCACAAAGGTAGAGATTATAACATTTGAAGATAAGCGAACGACATAAAATGTTGTTAATCTCATGGAAATCGAGGGAAATTAGTGGCAATTCTATAACAACAAAATTTCAACAAAAAATATGTATCCTAATTGATAATAGGGACATTTTTTTTAATAAAATCCCTGATAAGTAAACATGCACCAAAAAAACATTCCAAGGCAGCCATATATACAAATATTAATTTTAGCAGGCCCCCCCTTTAACTTTTCTACTTGCTTTCAAAACTAATATTCACGCATAATATATATGGTACATATAGCAATTAAGTAAAAAACAAATATATAACTTGACAAACTTTATTTATATACATATATACAAACAACAAAATATTGATGCAAATATTTCGCCACTAAATTAAAAACATATTAGAAAACTAATGCTATAAATCAAAAAAATATGAAATGCTTTATATATTGTAACTGTGCATTACCCAAATAAATATAAATTGAAATCGCATAGATGATATTGTGCCTTATTAGGGAGTTTCCTATAATTATTATTTGTCTTACAAAACAATGCAAAGAAAGAGAAAGACATTTGTTATTTAATATTTTTATATTAAATGCCAGACATAATATTTTAATTAATAAAATTATAATGAACATTAATTGTGCAAAATTTGTTTGTACAACATAAAAGTTTTGCATTCATTGAACACGCATGTTTTATAATTTTCAACATTCATTTATTTCACATATTTCTTTTTCTTTGCATGTTTGTTAATTTGTCTGTCTACTTTTATTATTACTTTTATTTATATTATTTGTTTTTAATTTCGCAAGGCACAAAGTCATTTATGCTTGATATATTTCATTTGTTTTACGTATATATATATATATATATTATTTGCGTGTAAAATCATAATTAAACTTAACATTTGCTTGCAAATTTGCACTAAAAATGTATGGGAAGGGGAATATAAACAATAAATATATAAATCGCATAATGTAAATCAATGAATAGGTCGATTTTTTATGCAGTAGGATAGCAGATTTAAGCACTTTTTGCAATTTCAAAAAACAACAAAACTAAATAAAAACAAATTTCTTTCTCTTTCTTTTAAAATTTCTTAATTCGTAATTCCTTTAAAAACACACAAAAACAAAAAACAACGAAACTTGCGTAGTGGGTTGCCGAAGGTTCACCCACCCACTCCACGCCAGTGCGGATCGAGGATCCATTGCAGTTTGTGCCAGCTGGAACCACAACCAAGGAATTTAAGCGCGTGCAACAGCAAGTCAGTTATAAATATATTTTTATTATATAACTTAAAATAAAACTAAATAAACATTTACTTCTCACAGATCAAGGACAATCGGCGCGCTGATTTAATCTCGGCTGGCCCACAATCGCACATATTGGAGGGCGTTACCTGGGATGAGGCAAATCGCATCAAAGATGCAACTGTCTCCCAAACCGGTGATCATGTCGTACTCATGGGTGCTGCCTCCAAGGGCATCATACAGCGTGGCTTCCAGCATAATGCAACCGTCTATAAGGCGCCATATGCCAAGAATCCCTTCGATAATGTAACAGACGATGAGCTCAACGAATATAAACGCACCGTGGAGCGTAAAAAGAAGAGCATTCATGGCGAATGTAAGCGTTATGAAACGTTCTAGGCATATTTTTATAGCTATTATGATTTAATTATCGAGATATTTTTAATCTCATTAAGCTTGTATAGTTTTAATCACAGTATCGATCTGTATCATGCATACATTTCTATGTTGATGAATCTTATTATGGATCTTACTTTTTGCTACAAGCAGTTTACACATATTATAAATGGATAAATCAGATCACTATATCGTGTAGCTGTTATGGTGTTGTGGCATCAATTTCTCACAATTTTAGTTGTTTCTGTTTTTCAAAATATTTCAATCAATGTAAACTCAACCAGATATGCATATAAGTTGACACAGTTATTGAGATCAAACACACCAACTTTGATAAAATTAATCAAAATCGAATTTCAATATCATATCATATCAATCATAGAATTCATTATATATTTTTGTTATGGAGTCAATATAATAAGCAACTCTGAAAGGATATTTAAGCTTTGGATCTTCTTTCTTGATTAAAATTAACTTATCCATATCTTATACTTTAGATACCGATACGGACTTCTCGGAATCGGAGGCACTCAACTCAATGCAAGCGGCGGGTGCACATGCACATGCAAAACACGCACAGAGTGAACCAGAAACGGGTAAGCAAAATGCGAAATCACATATCCAAGGGGGGAAAAAGCTCAACTAAAATGTAATTCTTATAGAACACCAAGTCATACAGATCCAAACGCAGCAGGCGCCCATTCCCAGCCAGGCTGAGGTTGTGCTGAGCGATGGTAAGTCGAAAGCTGAACCAAATCTTATCCTTTCCTTTTGTTTTATGTCTACGGCCATTTAATTGAATACAACAAAAACACAAACACATAGTTACGTACCCCCCTCACCACATATATAAAAAAAATCCTTTTATTTATAAAACAATAATATGTTCAAGTTATTGTTATTGTTTTTCATTTTGTTATAGTTTTTCTTATGTATGCATTTCGTTTTATGTTATATTATGAGTTACCTCGCACATTGTTTTCTTTCAAATCTAAAATAATTTTCAAGTATAAATTGATTTACACATATATATATTTTTGTAACGACATTTATTATTGATCTTATGCGTAATCTACTTTATTATTTACAAATTAACTTATTCTAACATTTAATTTTACTTGTACTATTTTCCTCTTTTTTATTGACTACTCCACGACTACACACACACACAATACAAAAATTTCATAATAATTACTATAAAAAGTTAGCAAAAAAGTACTCGTAGCACTTGATACAGTTTCAACCTCCTTTCTGTAAAAAAAAACCCGTACCAAAAACCAATTACAACAACATTTTCTGTTATTATAATTTTCAACAACCCTACAAACTCTACAAACTACTACTGTGCAAATACAACACTGTCTATCTGCTACTACTATTCTGTCTACTACTATTTAAGGATACAACTGTTGTACGGCGTGTATTAAATGATCTTTATTTCTGTCTGTTGAAGGCGTAGTATTTACCCCTGCTTCCTTAACAAGATGTTTTCCATTACAGCTGCAGTTTTATTTAAAATTTGATTTTTTTTTTGTAAACTTTTTCTTAGTGTGCACATTTTATTTCAAAAAACAATGTCTTACACAATTTGGCAAATTGTAAATCAAAATTTTTAACTTTATATACCTTATGATCTTTGTTATTTATCCTATTGAAAAATCCCTTAGCCAAACACAAGCGCAAATAAATTGGCGGCCAAAATTGCTATATTTATGTAGTTATCAAAGTTTTTAGAAAATGTGTGTAGGGAAACAAAAAAAAAAAAAAAAACCAACAGCGAAGCTCAACAAAAACAACAAAACTACTTCTACTACAACTACTACTACATACTACCTTTTCTACTACCAAAAAAAAAACTACGTGTGTGTGTGTGCATTGCTGCTGCTGCGCTTTTAAATATATAAATATACATATAACAATAACAAAATGTAAATGCAGTTTAGTTGTTTGAGGTGAGTGCAGCCCAAAAGGATTAGTGTGTAGCAAACAACAACAAATACTCGTACCTAATTAGAAACAGCGAAAGAAAAAATAAAGTTCTCTCACATGCATTCATAACATTTGCAACAATATGTTAATTAACATAAGGCATTACATTAGCTTTGCAGCTCGCTACCAATTTACAGTGCTCATCCTGTTAATTTAGAACATCACATGTTAATAAACGCATTGTGTTAGCTTTGCAGCTTGCTGTTAATTTACATTGCTCATCATGTTAACAACAACATCGCCCTGTTAGCTTTACATTTGATTTGACTTTTTTTGGACCGTTTTTATACTCTGTTTTCCAAAATGGAAAAAAAGAGTATATTGGGTTTGTGAAATGTCCGTCTGTCTGTCCGTCTGTCTGTCCGTATGAACGCAGGTTTTTTCCACAATTTTGAAGCTAGAGCAACCAAACTTGGTATACATGTTGGTATATACCATAGGCAGACAAAGTGTCAAGATCTCCCCCCCACCCCCACCCCTTCCCCCACAAACCGCAAAAACCAATATCTTCCACAGTTTTACAGCTAGAGTAACCAAATTTGACATACAGACTAGTGACCACACCCTTGACCGACCTGCCAAAAAAAATATGCCACGCCCACTACCACCCCCGCAAATGAGCTAAACCTGTATCTCCTACACCCTTATAGCTAGAAACCCCAAATTTTGCAGTATGACTCCATTTGAACTCTTCGATAGATTGGAGAAAAAAATTTTTACGTACAGAAAACAGAGTATATCGCTGTCGGGTGAGCCCGACTGCAACGTTCTTACTTGTTTAAAATTTTTTTTTACGATAAATGATATAGTTGTTTTTGTGCACATTTAGCTAGTTTATTGAATAACTGTCGCTGTTTTCTGTTAGATGCTTTTCAAGTTTAACAGCTAACATTACGCGGACAACTATTAAAAGTAAAGCATGCTTCGATTTACACTAACATAATACTTATCTAAACTTGATATCTATTTATTACTTACTTGTATGATATATTATTTTAGATTTAAGCATTCTTTAATCCATGCCTTTAATACATTCTTTTAAGGTTTTTATTTAATGCTCTGAAACAACAAAACAGCATCCAAATATGTCAATTTATGTACGTTTATATATTTCTCAACACTATTTTAGCCACACTTAGTTTTATAAACGGCGAACGCTCTCATACAGCCACAAATCGCAAGCCACCAACTGGCCGAGGTAATGAACAGACCATTCAAATACCTAACCCCAATAAATTGTACCTAATGTACTCAAGTGCCTGGACAGCACAATGCATTTGTATATATACCTCCATATATATTTATATATATTCAAACTAATGCCCAATTCCATTGTTATTGGTGTTAATAACTGACCAATTCACCATTCATCATTTTTATATGCACCCATTTAACCTAGTCTTAGATTGTGGTTTTTTTTCTTTTATATTCCAAAGTATTTAGGACTACAGAACTTTACATCCTCCAAACTTATTTCATTTTGGCTAGGACAATTATTACTTGGTTTTGGATTCTGTCGAAAGTTTAAAAATGCATAATTTTATTTTTATAATCTAGGCATTATGTATGTATATGATTATATACACCTACGTATTGAACATATGTATGTATCAGCGAGCAAGTTTATATATGCCGCAATTTTGTGGCGTTGATCAAAAAATGGATTTGTCCATTTGTTTTCTACTTTATTTTGATCGCCCAAATTGCTGGCAATATGCTTGAGTTGCGCTTTAAAGTCGTAAGTCTTGAAATCCATAGCAGTTTTTAAGCAAACTTACTGATGCTCTTCTCGGTTTTTTTCCCCCATAAGTACAAGAAACTAGTCCTATAGAGATGTCGAGCGTTGGTGACAGGAACAACAACAACAACAAGAACAATAACCATGATGAACTAAACAAGGAGAATCAGCCTCAGAACGAGAGTATCTCATTGTCGACTAGCAAGTGTCGTCGTGAATTGCTTTCGTCCTTTACTAATCCTAATTCTAATTCAGATGATAATAATAGTTCTCATGTCCATGATGTTGTTGACTTGACGCAGATTTCTGCTTCCTTGCCATCACCTAGACTAATCCAGGCTGATATTTATGCATACGCCTGTAGCAATGGACCGTCTTTGGGTCGCTGCTGTCAGCCGCAAATTTGTTCAGTACTGCTTCATGCGCTACACTCGGACCATTTGCATAATATATCTTGTTATCGAGGCAGCGGTACACGTTCAAGTGCCACCTCCAGCACTGGTGGCAACACCAATGAGTCCGCACCAATGTATCTGGCCAATATACACCATACACCGCCGACACCTTATCGCACACACTCGCACTTTGGTTTCAATTCGCCTCGACAGGTGTCACGTGCGGAGCATAAGCATCTACCACCTGGAGCGGAGTGTGTACGTTATCGGCCGGTGCAGCGAGGCATTAGCTATGAGGAGATCTTTGCCACACCGCGTTACGAGCAGCTATGCCCGTCCTGCTTTGAGCAATTGCTGCGTCTAAAGCCGGAACTTCAGCGACGCAGTGCTGCCAGCAGCAGTGGCGATGATCACGACGATTTAGTTAGCTTAGCCAGCAGCTATGTTACACCACGGAAACTGTCCCCATTAGCCGAGCTGAATGATGAAGATGCTTCTGAGGCCAGCGTTCGTTGCCATGTCAGCACACAGACAACCTCTTTTCTTAGCAAAATCGAGCGTTTAAACTTCTCGGAGGAATCGACCAATGCTAATTATGTGCCGGGACTTCAGGCCATTACCAGTGACATTAGTTTGCATGGCATTGAAACGCCTACGAGTCCTGGCGCAAGTGCAACCAGTGCGCCACCATTGAAAGCTTATCCAGGTTGGCAATCAACGTCTAATGCAAATCAACAAAATTCGACCATAACGGATATTACAGAGGTGTGGAACTTTGGCAACTGGCAGAACCAAGCACAGCAGGTAGAGGAGGAGGTGCAATGTGTCCAACAGCCGCTTACTGACCGTCATATTACTTTGGAGATAACTCAGCAATTTAATGCGGATCCGAATTCAAATTCAAATCAGCTGGAACACGAGCAAACTGAACGACAGTTGATGTCACGTGATGAGCGCCAGCGTCGCAAGCTCGAGTTCCAAGAGCTCTGGCAAGATCATGTACAGTTTTTTGGCGACAAGGCACAAATGGAACAGGATGCGTCCGAAACTCACGAGCGCACCTTGACCATAATGCTGGAAACGGAGGAGGCGCAAACATTGAAAACGGTTGGTTGGCTAAGGCCAAATGAGTTGGAAGATTTCAAGGAAGACGAAACCGTGTATGAACAGCAGAATGGAGTAGACCACTCTCCGCCAGACAATCAGCTATCAAACTTTTCAAATAACGCTGACGACATATTTAAACAGGCAGCTGAGGAGCTACCCAAGATACTGGAAGAGTTTGAGCAAAGTATTCATGCTGCCGGTGAGAATCTTGAAAAGCTGGTAGCCACTGCTAAAAAACTACAGCCAGATCAATGGAGGGATGAATCTACAGAGAATGGATCCCTATTTCGGGCTATCAGCTTGGAGGACATATCAACTGCAGATGATACTGTATCAGTTTCTGAGCCGCAGCGCAACGAATCGGACAACTGCAGTAGTTACTATGAAGAGGTGCAGGCAGAAGAAGAAGTACCTCAAGCCGATAATGAATATGAGGAAAAGCGAGACGATGAAAAACCAGTGACACCTTTGCCTGATCCAATGCAACTAAATGTCAAGGAGAAGTATAATGCTGAATGCAGTCATATTGATGAGAAGGATGTAGATGATATCTTGGCTTACCAAGAAGAAGCATTGCCACATGTGGAGCAACTGCCCGAAAAAGAACTGGCAATAGTAGAAGGAGCATCAGTTGAAAATTCAGTTGAAGAAGAAGTAGCAGTTGAAGAAAAAGTAGCAGTTGAAGAAGGAGTAGCAGTTGAAAAAGGAGAAGCAGTTGAAAAAGGAGAAGCAGTTGAAAAAGGAGAAGCATTTGAAAAAGGAGAAGCAGTTGAAAAAGGAGAAGCAGTTGAAGAAGGAGAAGCAGTTGAGAAAGGAGAAGCATTTGAAAAAGGAGAAGCAGTTGAAAAAGGAGAAGCAGTTGAAGAAGGAAAAGCAGATGAAAAAGGAGAAGCAGCTGAAAAAGGAGAAGCAGTTGAAGAAGTAGATGGAGACGGCGACGATGTGGTGTCACCACAGTTAGATTTAGACTGCAATTTTCAATCTAGTTCCCAAAACAATGACGTCTTTTCTCCGCTAGAGCGTGAGATACTGCAACGCATCGAGGTAGACAAGCTGAAGGAAAGGGAGTCCATATTTGGTAGAATAGATCGGAGTATACGCAACAAATGGACGCCCTGCAAACTAGAGGGCATTGTCAACGATGTAGAGGAAACTTATGCGACACGCACGCATATTATCAAGACGCCGCCAAAGACAAAACCCACCACCAGCAGCACGAACACCACCGTAACATTCACTTCGAATATGCCGCATCTCTTTCAGTTTAACAGCGAACCGCGTCCCTCCAACTATTCCATGCACAATATAAACGCACCTAGCACTTCATCCGCCCATGCTCATTTGATTACGAGTGACACACCACGTATACCACGCTTATGGAATAACTATCCGGATAGTAGTGGGTCCTCATCGTCACAGCCTCCGATGGAGCGCACCTTATCCTCAAGTACATTTGTGCTTAACAGTCCGCGAAAGAAGCGTAACTTCATTCAGGAGAACATACGCAATGCTAGCAAACCACGAGTCTTCACCAAGACCTCAACGACAAGCTCCAAGAAACGTGGTCATGGCAACAAAACGAACAGCGATGCATCATCCTCCATTTGCACATTTCAGGCTGAGCAGCGTGGTAGCAGCGCTCGTCTGTGGGTCTCATTGCCCTCGACTCCACGTTGCATTGTTGGTCAAAAGCGCAGATCGGTTAGTCCAGGTCGAGTGTTCTATCCATTACCACAATCTCCGTGCTCGCCAAATGCCAAGCGACAAAGAGCACTTGGTACTCATACGCCCCGTTTACGTCGTAACTTACGTTCCGCTTTGCATAAGACCATATCGAGTAGTACATTCCTAACGGACATGAGTGCTTCCCGAGCGACTGGTGGTACTTTGATGCAGAGCGTGTCGAGTACTACATTTGAGTTGGATCTGATGTCGGAAGATTCACAAAATGAAACTCCAATTTTGTCACCAGAGGATAAAACTAATGCAACCAACAGTTTCATGTATTACAGCGCCAATGACAGCACAATTGCCGAGTTAAATGGAATTTCTCCTGAAGCGCACGGTACGCAAACAAGCAACAGCCAGACCGATAATGACCAAGATCAGGAATTAGTATACACAATGTATGCTAATGACATTAATGAAGAATCTCCGCAAAGATTAGCTGGTGGCAATACAACAGATGCCACAATTTGTTTGGCTATAAACGAAGAAGAAACTCAAGAAAGTACCAATGAAACAGTCAATAATGATGAAGTATCTGATCCCTCACAAGCTACAACCGAAGAGCAAGAGACTAACAGGGAGGAGACTAATGAGATTTCATCTTTTGATGTTGAGTCAAATGAAATGGAAGATGATAGCCAAGTGCAAAGCAACTTCTCTCAGGATGAACCCTCGGAAGCAGAGGTATATAGCAATCCTGACGTTAACACAAGTGAATCAAATGCCGACCCGATTACACAGATTACATCCATGAGCAGTTATCAAGAGGACACCACCGGCAGCAATGAAGAAATTAATAATGCTGATGAAACTATTAGGCAATTGATAGATTCAGAATCCGATTGTCGGAATCAATTGCCAAGTGAAGATGGAGAGGTAAACGATGAAAGTCAAATAGCTCAAAATGACGAAGAGCCAGTTAATATAGACACATCCTTAAGTGAAGATGTCGAGCCAGTAAATTTGGATACTTTGTCTATGATCCTTCAAGGAACTGTTCTAGAAAATGAGACAGGTGCAAAAATTGTCTTTGAAGTAGCTCGGGAAACTGCTGGCTATTTAGCAGATTGCGATGTAGAAATTTTGGATTATGATGAGGAGGACGAAGGCGAAGGTATTATCGATGTCAACTCATCAGCCTTTTCGCTGAGCTCAACTCGTGGCACCTTGGATCTGAACCCTACCAAGAGTTTACGACGTGTGCCTGCAAATTACGACACCGACAATTCATCAGATAATGAATGTCTGCTTACAGAGCATAAAGATTTACAAAGCAATCCGTTGGATGACACTGAGGATGATAACAAACCGAACACATCGGCAGCGGCGGCAAGCAAGAAAAAGAAGAACCGTAAATCTGGTGGTGGAGAAAACACATCGGAGATGATTGTATTAAAAACAGAGTGTTCACTGACAGATGGAACACTGCATGTAACCGATGAATCCTTGGACGATATACAAGCTCCTCGCTATGAAAATACCGATATGAATTGGATAAAAGGGTGTCATCCTAATTTCGAAAACGAGAGCTGGAATATACTTAATGTATTGGAGATGGAAGATTCAGAGGCAGAATCTGATGAACCTGAACTTGAGATGGCAGATATAAATGAACTTGAACACTCTGAGTCAGACTCAGAGAATACAGATGATCTAAGCTCCATTATAACTGCTCACGCTTCTGACGAGCTTACACTTGAATTTGAAATACCACTAAGTGTTTTTGATGAATTTGACCAGCTGACACTGGAGCTTGATTCAAGTCTTTTTGATGATAATAGCACGGATAACTCTGATAACTCTTCTAATGATAGTTTTGAGTGTAGTACATTTGTTGTGGAATGTGCAGTGGGTGATGAAAAGACAACATTCATTCTTGATAACGTAAGAGAAAACACTATGCAAACTCTTGAAATTACTCAAAATGAAGTTAACCAAGAACTTGAGTTTCGCATCGATAGCTCCTCCACTGATTTGCAATGTACCACGAAAAAAATAGATGAGCCCAAAGACGAGTAGTCCTTTTTTAAGCAAGCGAACATATTTTTAAAGCATTCCATTTTGAGAGCTTTTTTTTCACGTTTTTCTACAAATTAATTTTTTCATTTATTATCATACTCACATTTTGAATACCGTTCCTTATACTTTTACTGTGTCAAGTCAACAGACATTCATTTGATTTTTTTTTTTTTATATATATTACTACTTTTTGCCACCTTTTTTATGTTCTTTATGTGCACTCATCTGTATTTTCATATTAAAATATACACTAATCGCAATTTTTAAAATGGTGAAATGTATGGTAAATGGTTATAATTAAATATAGTTTAATAAAACATTGTTTATTGTTTTATTTAAAATGAGTAAATATTTGTTTTAGTTTGGTATTTTTATGATAATATGTTTAAAACATTATTTAATTTAAAATTTGTAAATATTTCTTTTAATTTAGTAAATTATTATTTAGTAAATTGGCCAAACAATGTAAATGTTACTGTTGAAGTTACTGTTAAAGTTACTCTTACTGTTACTGTTAATGTTACTCTTACTGTTACTATTACTGTTAATGTAAATGTTATTTTCTAATTGTCAAGTTGCGCGATTCCCCTTTCCTGTATTGTTCCCGCCTTGTGAAGTGTTTTATGTACACACAAACACACACATACATTCATTGCAATACATTCTCTCTCTTAGCGATGTGCGTTCAGTTGGCACAGAAATATGCTTTTCTCTTTATGCCCACGCAGCAGCGTTACTTTGACGCATGCGCTGCGAGCTTTCAACGCGTGCAGCAGGTAAATGTCATATACAAAGTCAATGCGACATGCGCCAGGCACAACTATCCGCTGGTTAATAGCGCTGGCATTAACAGCCACCAGAACAGAATCATGAACAACAACAACAGCTCAAATGTTAACACTGTCAACACTTCTGTTAACGAGCCAGAGCAGAGCTTTGATGTTAATAATGTTGCTGCCAGCAGCACACTTGATGCAACCGGCATTAATGCTGCTGATCTTAGCATAAATTCGACTAATACAACAACTTCACCATTTCGCACTTTGTCACACTCGGGTTTCAATCATCCGCTGGCGTCTGAACCCAGTATTCTGCTACATCCGGCCAATCAAAGCATTATAATATCCGATCAGCGTCGAAAAGTTGTATACTTTATTGAGCTAACTGCGCTCAACTTTGCTAAGCGCAAAATGCTTAATGTGCTTAGTGCCAGTGGCAAGCCGACGCCGTCGGCAGAGCCAATGTCGCCCACCTACATCTCGGAGAAGCAGATACAATTGGAACCAACGCCGCCGCAGCGTAAGCAGCGCAGCTATAGTGCTGCAACTAGCAGCAGTGGCAGCGGCGGACATCAGCAGAGCGCCGACGACTCGCTGGACGAGCTGTCGGCACAGTTTAGCTCCATGCTGAGCTTAGACAGTCCGCCAAGAAGGATTCCACATCAGCCCGAGCCCGATAGAGATGATGAAAGTCTTTATCCAAGCAATTATACAATGCGTAGCTTTCTGCCGCATAATCATAGATTGACTAAGAGTGGTGACAAGCCAGAGGCGGAACAGGCCATGTACCAGAATGGCGAGGATAGCGGCTTGGGCGGCATAGATAACAGCAACCACAGCAACAATAATCATGATAACCACATCAACAGCAGCGGCTGTGGACGACGTGAACGTCTGGTCACCAGCAGCAATGATTCATTTACACAGGAAGCGGAAGCCTACAGCAAAGGCAAGCACATAAGGCTGACATTGAGCAGCTCACCAGAAGCACAAGCCGAATTCAAGGCCTCCTCCATTGAGATACTCATCAATGTGGCGCTGAGTAACTCCGAGTGTGCCCAAACGGTGCAGGCGCATGAGCAGGAATTTCGCTCCAAGCTGGAAAAGGTCATTGACGACGAGATACACTGTATATCACAGCAACTGGCCATGCAGCAGCGCACAACCCAGCTGTTGCAATCGACGGAGCAGCAGCCGCCGTCACGTGGACGTGCCCCGCTTGCCTCCCCCACGCCCTCAAGCTTGCAGCTGTTGCAACGTTGCAACTCGGCGCCAGCGCTGTGCCACACCTATAGCTATGTGGCAGTTGCCGATTCCGATTCACCCCCAATGACAGCAAGCCACATCTGTCCTGAGTCGGAGGCACTGCATCGTTTCCTCGGCTCCTTAGAGATTGAACTACAGTCCCTGCTAAATAGCATCATACGCGCCCATGAGCTGCATAATCGGGCCATTATCTATGATTGTCGCGCTCGCATTTCGCAGCTGCGGGATGACATTATGGGGACGGTTAAGAAAACCAGAGCCAAGTAGCGCTGCTTAGACCACATTCCAAATTATATTTTTAAAAAGCAACTATTGTATTACTGTTGAACCTATATATATGTATATATTCTTTTTTTTAATGTTTTTTTTTGTTTGTTTTTTTTCCTTATCAAATTAATTATGAATTGTGTTTTTTTCTGTAACATTTACTTTTATTATAAAATTGGCATTTGTTAAAAAGAAATAAATATATATTTTAAGCTTAAGATTCCTTATGTTATAATAAATGGTTTTCATTAATGCGCTTTAATCGCTCATCTTAACTAATAAATAAGTTTTCCATTTTATAAGATCATCAACATTCAAAACCAACAGGTAACATTTTTGGCACTTTTTTATTTTGTGTTTGTTTTTTTTTTAATACTTGCATGTTGGTAATTGTCGTAGCTAATCTTTTGTTTAGTGCATGCTGTTGTTTGTTTAACTAAAATTTATGTTCTAAAACCTTCACAAAATACATACATATATACCCACATAAACATACTCACAACCTACATGTTTTAGTTTAGTTATTTTTATGTTCATTTTGCGTGAGCGTCTGTCTTAAAACGGTAAAGAATAATACTAGTTACATCATTCAATATGATCCTGTGCGCGTCCATTGAGTTACATATGTACATCTATCACACTATCTTTTACCATATATATTAATTTTGTATATTTTATGTGCTTATAATAGGTGAGAACGTACAAAATGGCGACCACTCGGAGGCGCACTTAAGCACCTTTTCACAGAGCAGTAAAGAGGTAAGATAAAAGAGAATTTCAGAAGACAAGAGAAATAGAAGATATCAATCTATCTATTTGTCTCTTCTACTTGTTTCGGTAGTTTCATGAATTGTTTAATTTAGAAAGATGAATTGGTAAATTGTTGAAAGGTTAAATGTAAGAGGGGAAAAATTTTAATCATTCTCTATTTGTCACTTTTTTCCGTTGGATAGGTTCAAAAATGTTACCTTTACTTCTATTCTAAAAATTATCCTAAATTTCTTCAAACACACTTTTCCAGCTATTCATTTTTAAACCCAATGTTTTAAACTATTTAGTTCATTGATGAAAGCTGCAAAATAGTTCCTTGGCATTATTCAAATGTTCACATTTGATAAAAGATTAAGCTTTTCACACCATTTATAAACTAAAAACAGCACTTGTTATTTCTCCATTTTTCCGGGAATTATATGTCAACCTGTCCTCTACAAGGTCATTGCAAATTGCATTTGTTTTAATCTTTTAAACAACTCATCTTTCTATCTAGATTACACAAAACTTAATGGTTAATTACTTGCGAGTCGTGTATATAACGGCATTACGCTGCTTAGATATTAACCTTAACATCAAACGATTTACTCATTGCGTTTTTATATTACAGTTCCAGGATGTATCCACGGATGGTTCACCCAAGAAAGACAAGAAGAAGAAGAAGGGCCTGCGTACACCATCGTTTTTGAAAAAGAAGAAGGAGAAGAAGAAGGCCGAAGCCTAAATATGTATATATATATATATAGGTATATCTAATGGCTACAATCCACACACAGGCGGGGACGACAGTGTAACCGAGAAAGAAAGTAAAGATAGAAGAACGATGATGAAATATGAGAAAAACAAAGTAACAAATAATAATTGAGAGGCATAAAAACAGCAACAAAATGGCATCTATACTTGTTCAAGTAAAAACAAAATATGAAAAAAAGAGATAATTACATTAAATTAAAAATACAAATATATATATTTTAGTCGCAAATCAAGACTATATATATATATATATATATATATACAACAATACAAATTCAAATGATAAAATTAAAATTATAATTGCCGCAGTTCTATACAAAAAAATATAACGAAGCAAATCTAATAGTTCACTAAGCGCTTAAATATACTACGTAAAAACATTACATAGTAAACGATAAACGAAAATTAAACTCAAGATTTAAAGAGTGTGAAGAAAAAAACAAATCGATTTGCTTGCATACACCACAAAAAGAAGAATTCTTGAAAAAATTCAATTTTTTGTAATTTATGTGCTAATTTATTATTATATAAACAAGTATGATCAATTGCCACACACACACACATATTTAAAAAAAAAAATACATTTTGATGTATATCTAAATATATATATATGCAATATTTTTATAAACCGCAATATAAAAAGCAACAAAAACACTTTGATATTCTTTGCATGCGCGTGTGTGTGTTGAAATTATGCTTTGTATGTTTTATATTTTATGTTTTTATAATTACTGATGTATTGTTTTATTTCTTTTTATTATATATAAATGCAGCCAATTTCAAACACACACATCAACAAATTAATAGAGATGTAAACATGCAACATTGTATTAGTTTTTTTTATATATATACATATATAATTATATATTTTTATGTACGTAAAACTGTTTATATATATTTATATATATATATATACTATTTGTATATGTAAAACAAAAATAAATTATGAGGAAAGGATACAAAAATGCACCGAAAAGCAGAAACAAGATTTTTGACAAAAATGCAAATGTTTATTAATATTTATTAGGCCAGGATTTTGAAGGTTGCTACAAAAGAAACACCACTTAAAATTTCAGCATTTTCTCTTATACATATATAGTAAGTAAATGTGCATAATTTTATTCAATTAACAAAACTCCCAACAACAAAAAACTGCCGTAGCATGTAAATTTGTAAGGCACAATAAAATAAATCAAAATCGCATTTGAAATGTTTATACAACAAGATATTCATCAAGTTGTTAATATTAAACCGTTTCTGCTTTTCACTGCATAACAAAATAATAATAATAATATAAAAACAAACTTCATAAAAATATAAAACAAGCATTGCCTGAGCCTTAGAAAACAATTGAATCATTTGAATAAAACAAATATATTGAAATCATTAAATTATTGATATGTTTTGCGCAACGACGGAAGCTTATTTCTAGCAACTTTTTTGTGTCCAGTTCAAAAAAGTTTGTACAATTTCTTTTCGATATTATCTTAGAAATATGTTAATATTCTCAGTGCAAATTAATTACAAATTTTGAAAAGAACACACATTTAAATTGAAAGTTGGAAAAACGAAGAAGGAATATATAAAGTTGAGCAGCTCGAAAAGCTGTTTCTTAATATTCGGTTAGACCTTAAGTAAATGCATATATATTTAAATTCGTATTATATATAAAATACACACGACACACAACAACAAAAAGCAAAATATAATTAATAAACACTTGGAAATTGTACAAAATTCTGGAAACGTTGGGAATATTTTACTTTTTTGACCGAAAACATTAATTTTAAATATTTGTTTTACCTTTGCAGAGGTATTCTGGACGCAACTGCTACTATAAATCCTTTATATAGAATAGAATAAAGTTGCTTTTGAGATAGTTTCTAATTCACGAACCTAACTGCAATAAGATGGGGTATACTTTAGCTGATTCGATATAGTTCTATATCTTTGTGTCTTTCTTGTGCAAACAAGTCGTTTACTGATTAGGAAGTTTCTAGGTTTAGACCAGACTTTTGGGCTTATACGAATTATAGTCAATCTTTCAATAGCTTATTTATCTCAATTTTGTATAATAATCGTTTAGCATCCTAACATTGATTCGACTCTTAGAAGTGAATTATCCCTATTCCTTACAAAACATTTGAAGGTTGATATTCTCCAGTCAAGTTTATTTATTTACAAAATAATATTTATTTATTTATCGATTACATAACAAGTGAGTTTACTTTAGATATTACAAACTATTTGATTTTATAAGAAATGGATTGCGTGACGCCAGCTAATCGTTTTGAAACGCCCTACTAAATATTTTGCTGTTATTTATATTATATTACGTAACTGAAAATTATAATTATCGTCTACAATTTCCACATTCCAACAACTTTAAAAATCACTTGATTTGATATGCTAAAAATTAGATACAATAGCTATTTACTAGAATCAAGGCTGCAAACCAAGAAGTGTGTTTTCTGCAACTTTGTTGACTTCTGGGTTTAGTTTATGAAACAGTTTTTTAGGTCTACAATACCTGATTTTGGTTTGAGCCTAGGTTTGTCACATTCTTTTTTTTCGTTTATAAATTAAAAAATTTAACTACTTGAGCGCCCAGTTCTAATTATGATCCGTCTCATTGCTGCTGGGATTCTTTTTGTTGCCTGCCAACATATCCTGAATCTCGGCAATCGTTTTGCCCTTCGTCTCAGGCACACAAAGCAAGGAGTATACAAAACCGATGACAGCAATGCCAGTGAAAATCCAAAATGTTGGTCCCGATCCCAGGCTATTCTTTAAGATGGGAAAGAGCAGCGTGACCAAAAATGCGGAGAACCAATTGCTGGTGCCCGCAATGGAACCGGCGACACTTTTCACATCCTCGGTGAACAGCTCGGCCATGATGAGCCAGGGCACGGGTCCAAAACCAATGGAGAAGAAGACAATGAAGAGCAGGATGCTGGTAATGGGTAGCCAGCCGAGGGAAGTCACCGAATCCGGATCGCTGTCTTTCATTTGAAAGTAGACGCCCATTAGGCAGGTGGTTATGGCCATGAAAAATGATGAAATGAGCAGTAAAATGCGTCGACCAGCCTTATCGATGATCAGAGTCGCCACTAAAGTCATGATCACTTGGGTCAAGCCAATCAGTATGGAGCAAAGACGTCCGCTCAGGCCGGCGCCCACATCCTCGAAAATGGACGTGGAGTAGAACATAATGGCATTGATGCCAGTCCATTGCTGCAGCGCCTGCAGAATGACTGCAATGGAGATGCCTTTGAGTGTTATGGGACGACGAAGTGCAGCAAAGACGCTGACCTTGGGCTCATCGCTTTTCTCGTTTGTCTCGGCCATAATCTCCTTAAGCTCGTCGCTGACATCGTAATCCTTGCCACGCAGCCAACGCAAGGAGTTGGCTGCCGCTTCGGTGCGGCCCTTCATGGCCAAATAAACTGGTGATTCGGGCATGAAAAAGTGAACCACGGCAAAGATTAACGGCAGAATAGCACACAATATATTGATGATCAACAGCGTCAGATAGCCGCCCACAATATAGCCATATAGCAATCCCCCGACGGTGTTCAGCTGGAAGAAGCTGCCCAGCTTGCCACGCGTGGATATTGTTGATATCTCCGTGGAGTACATGGAGGCAGTTACGCAAAAGGCGCCACCACAAACACCCAATATGAAACGTCCAAAGTACAGCATGATCACATTATTAGCAAAGAGCATCAATATCCAGCCAACCATATAGGGTGGTATTAAGGCCAACATTGTTGGCTTACGTCCAATCCAATCAATAACAAAGCCCGCGGGTATGCACACACAGGTGGCGCCCAGTGTCAGCAAAGAGGATATCCATCCAAACTGATCTTTGGATATCTCAAAACCGTAGGCATTCTCCTCGGTCAACATTTTCTCGACAGGAGCCGACCAGCCCATACTGGCGCCCATACAAAATGCTCCAAAAGCTGCGGACAAGCCGGCTATATATTGAGGCAGAACCTTTGCCTCAGCCATGTTTATTATTATATTCCGTTATGTTCTGTTTGGTTAGATGGTTTAGTTTCAACTGAATGCCTCTGGACAATCATTACTTGGCTGGAAAATTCATTGCATTGGACATGCCGATAACAGCGAATAGTTATAAATCAGCCCCAGCACTCATAGAACAGCTTCAAAAGAGGCGCGAAAGCGTCGTTATAGCTTGACAGAAAAACAACAAAAAATAAAAAACTGGAAGCCCCCAGAAACCAATTTTAACCCTTCAGTGGCACAATTGGCATTAAAGCGTTAATTTAATCTAGTCTTAGAAATTCTTTTGTAGCACAAGTTTGTTCTTCGTGTTACTATCTGATTTAAATACACTTATCTGTTCAATCGATCTATTTGATTGCCTTCAAATTAATTTTTGTGTGTTATTAAATTGAATTTCGGTAAAGTTTTCAAAGAAGTTTTGATTCACAACAAATGAATGATATTAAGTAAGATTCCGTTAAGTTAGTAATTTAGTTCTCATTAATAAAGAATGTTGAATTTCGTGCCAAACTGCATTCTTTTAAATAAACTTTTTCAGCAACTTTTTCAAAAACTAGCTATACAAATCGAACCTGGTACGAACTGTGGAATAAACCGTTCTGTCTAAACAGCTCTTTTCGAGACGAAGATATGTTTTTATACTAGTCAATATATAATACTTTCTCAAATAGTTGATAGGTATAATTTTCAAAATATAGTTACCTTTAATTGTAACTTATAACAGACGTTCTCGTTTTTCGAACGACGATATTAATTAAAATTGTTTTGTGGAAACTTATCATATTGAATACTATATTTTTATATATAAGGTATATATCTTAAAATATTTTTTTAAAATTATGTATACATATAATTTCCAAAACAGTAAAATTTTAATCAAAATAAAGCAAATTGTACATTTAAGGGTTAATGTTTTAAATGATTACAACGGTAATGCTATATTTTATCTCGCTCCCACATTAACTACATATACACATTTAAAAAAATATCGTTCAGTTAGTTTCCGCTAGCCCTAAAAAATGCAATCTGTGTAATTAGAAATTTCCAGCTGTCGTGTGAAAAGTAAATAATAGCATAGACCCTGACATCGCTTAGAGTGGATCTAATCTAGGCCCGATCACGGGCAATACACGGCCAATACGCGGTCAACTGTCGGTCATTAGCAGGCAGGAGAACAGGTGACAGGTGACAGGGGGGAATAGAATTGCCACTTTATGAAGTGAGTCGTCTCAACTGGTGGCACTTCTGGACAGATAAACAAATGACGAACGCAGATAATGCCGTGGCTAACTTAAAAACTACCTCATTGACAAGTGGATTGTTTTTCAGCAGCGTAGTATATATAAGGTTCAGTTGATAAAATGTGAATGAACACTCAAAAATTGCAGTTCCCATTAAATTACAAGCAGTTTAAGCACTGCAAAGATAACGCTCACAATTGACATATATTTATTTATTTAGACAATGTAGTTACGACATTACATTATTATTATTAATTATTTACTCTATGAGGCATTGCTGCAATTAGTTGTTTTTAATGTTCAATATGCCACTTGTCTTATATAACATTAAAACTGATATCAAATACAAATTTTAAACTAGCGAGCAACCATTTTGGGTTCATTTTTTTACTTCTTCTCCGCCTCCTCCATGGCCCGCATCATTGCTGCATCGTGCTTCAGATGGTGTTCACGTATGGCACGCTGCAGTTCCTCGTGATGGCTCTTGCTTTCCGGTGGATACAGCTCACGCTTCTTCTTGGTCACCCATTCCTCAAAGTATTCCGGCTGATTGAATAGATGAAATAATGCCACCGGGAATGTCATGTACATGCCCATTTTGGCCACCTCCAGTACCCAGGTGCCCATATTGTTCAATTTTGCACAATTTGTTAATTTGTTATTAAAAGTTTTATAAAATTCTAAGTTTGTTATTGCGTTGCCGAATGCCTGTCAACAAAAAACAGCTGTTTTATTTTTGAGTGTTCATTCACAACGAAAAGCCACCTTTGATGAATTTTGTATCGATAATATATCGATAGTTGCATTTTAATGAGTTTAACCCTTATGTTGGTAGTTTTTATGTTAGTCGTTATAAAACGTCTCAATAAATGCGGAACGAAATATGTAGGGTTTGACAATTGATCGTCTGTTCCTCTGTCCGTCCGATTCACAGTTTTAAAGCTGGAGCAATTTAATTTGCCTTATTTTGTTGGTATGAAACTTGGCAAAGTCCGGATCGGCTCACTACGAGCTGCCGTAGAAACAATATATTAAAAAAGTATGAAAAAAAAAAATGTTTGACCAAACTTAATTACAATTAGCTAACTGTTTTTTATAGCTTATATGAACAACCAAATGATACTTGATTTTTTTTTCCGAAAAGCTGTTTACTATGATATATAACTTATACGAGTATATGTATATTCGACATTTTGAAGTTAGATTTTCTATCTTGTTTATATTATATGATCGTACCCAGATACATATGAAGCTTATGAAACAATCTTTAGTTAGGTTTATAAAAATATTTTTATTTAATGTATGTATATATGTTATAATATTATTTATGTTTGTGTGTAATTTTTCAGAATATAATATATTTGTATATAATAGATGTGGTATGCATTTATAATGTAAGACTTTAGTTTACATGTGTACATATGCACTACGTGGAAATAACAGGGGAAATTACAAAGCTAATGCGTTGTTTTTCTTATAGTTACTGCGCTGACATTTACAGTCAGCTGATTTGTTTGTTTTCGAAAACAATTTCACGGAAGCAATAGGTTTTATAAGAGATAATTTTTTAAAACCGTACAACGGTTTTAACGTTATTCAAAATGTTCAATAGAGTGTGTGTGTGTGTGTTGCTCACTTAAAGCTAAAGAGCGGTTTCGCCTGGATACTCCTCATGAGAAGTAATCAGTAATTTTTTAGTGCGCAAGTGCTCGTCGTTTTCTTTGTTGTCCGCATCATCATGCGGTATAAGCACCTTCTTAAAAGGTGTGCACGCCGAACGTTTGCGACCATTGTTAAAGGTGCCAAGGGGCGACGCAACCGCTGGCTCATTGCCATCCAAGCAATAGAGTAAACTGGGACTCAGTTCCGATTCGTCAAAATCCTCAATGTCCTGTGTAGTGTTGGCGCCACCAAAGTCATCCGAGCGACTGGCAAATGACAAATCCGCTGGACTGGCTGTCAAAACACTGCGTGTGAGCAAATACTCCCTAAGGATTAGCAAAATGTTAACATTATTTTGTGATATCAAATTTTACCCTTTGAAGCAATGTGACAACAAACCGCTTAACTCACTTGAAATCGCTTGACAGAGCATTGTGTGGCTTGCCTTCCAGGGAAGGCTCCGGCTCCAGTTCCAACTCATTGCTGTTGCTATTACTGCTGCTGTTCGTACGCTTCCGCGACGACAACAGATTGCTGCCAACCAAACTCTGCTGACGTTTCAGTATGTCTGCATAGCCGCCCAGCGAGGTAGCATCCTCGCTGTGCAGTGCCGGTGGCTCTAGTTTCTTGCTGGGCAGTTCATCATCCTGTTCCAGCTGATCGGCAAAGCTTTGGTTTTGCTGCTTGTCGCCATTAACCAAGGCATGGAGCAGCATTACCGGCTTACGGGAACGCGGTGTCATAATGGATTCCTGAAAAAACTCATCAGCATTAGCCAGCTATTAAAATCTAAAGCATTATGATAATGGAACATGCCAAGCAAACAAATCATGCGCCACTTACCTGCATAGCCTTGGGCATGCGCTGTGTGGATTTGGTAATAGGCGACATGGAGCGGCGTCCCATGCGCAATGCTGGCGTGCTTGTTATCAGATCGAGATTGCGATAAACGCTGCTCTGGAGCAGCTGCTGATGATAGCTTATATCGACGGGCATGCCAATGCCACAGGGCAACTCATTCGAACTGCCATTTGGCTCTGATAAGGTGTCCTCTTCATCATCGTCATCGTCGTCCTGTTCATTTTCGTCCAGATCGCTGTCATCGACATCTTCCAGCAGAGGCGCATCTGCAGTTTGCAAGTGGCAACCAGCATGCTTGACATCTTCACTGCCACTGGGACGACGCTTGAGCGTCGCGGATACGCTGCGCACCAAGCGCTTTGTTGTCTCTGGCGTGCTGAATGGAAAACGTAGATTGCCCATGCTGACGCCCTTCATCAGCTTACGTGTCAGGGACTTGCCCAAGCCGCTGTTGGCCGTTGTTGTCGTTGATACCTCCACAATGGGGGTAAGTGCTGCATCCTCATCATCCTCGTCAACCTGCGGCCGCATACAAAGATTAGGCTCGGACTTATAGCGCGAGGATTGCTGAACGGGCGTGCAGGGATTTGAATACTCCTCAATATCAAGCAGACGCCGATCATTCCACGCTACATTCTTCTTTTCAGCCACGCTCATAAGCTGCTGGGCCGCCGCTTTAATAACCTTCAGCGGCGTCACACAGCACGCATCGCTCTCGTCTAGCTCGGGCACTGCGGCTGGCATAGCGTTCAGCTCATGCGACTGCTGGCGGCTCACTGGCGCCGAGCGGCTGTTGCTGCTGCTGGCTCCGCAGATGCTGCTATCCGAGCAGGATTCAATCTTGAGCGATGTGGATGAAATGGATTTTTGAAGCGTGTGCAGTGTGTTAGTGGTTGATGATGCGGTGACTATTGATGTGCCCAGTGGCAGTGATAGTGGCTGTGGCATCGGTGGCGTTGGACTTTGGAACAGTACCCGTAATTTGGGCGGCTTCACATGCGATAGATTTGGTGTCTGCACAAGGACACAAGAACATGCGGTTAGTATACAAAACAGGAACAGCTATCTTCGTAATGCCGAAGAACAAAATAATCCTTGCAGATTATAATTTATCAATTCTAAACGAAGTTTGCTTTATAATACCGATTGGGAAGAAACTTTTCCAAGGCAACAAAAAGTGTAATTAAAAAATCAATGATAAAATAATCTACAGGCAAAAGGACGAATAAGACTATAATAATCACACAGCTTCTTTTAAGGAACTTTCTCTATTTAGACAATAAACATATCGTTTTCTCTAATCAGTTTAGTTTCGATCACGGTTACCACATTTGGTACAAATGTACCAAAACTGGTTCATTACTCAGTCGCTGGTATATTTTCTATAGTATTATAGTTTAAATGTAAAGAATTTAATTGTATTCAGAACATAGCAACGGAAATTTTGTTACTTTTTTGATTTGGTTTTTTGATTTTGGTTTGAATTGAATCACGTTACAGATAAACTACAAACAGAAGGGCGAACAAGACAAAGGGCCAACAGGCACTCACCTCTGAGCCAGTCATAGCCTGCAAAGCAGGCGCCCGTTTAGGAGTACGCGACATAAGACTCTTGTGAAAGATGTGTTTCTTAATGGAATCGCCTAGAGATTTGGCGCTGCGAGTTGCCTCATTGTTCTTTAATCGATTCATAACAACCAGCTGCAATGGCGTGCCTATAAGAACAAATAAAAGGTATTACCCGAGCTATATATCATAATGTATAATAAGTAATACCCTGTCCATTTTGTTTGTTAAACTGTTTAATCAGTCGACGCTTCTTGGAGGACTCTGGTAAACTTTGAATGTGCGCGTATAGCTGGGCCAGTTCCGTATCAGTGTTGTTGGAATTGGTGGCCGCTGCGGTGGCAGCACGATCTACAAAAGTGTACACCGTGTTGACCGTTGAGATGTCCGAGATGGATTCATCAAGCGTTTGCTCCGGCGACATTGTTTTCTTGCGTTTGCGTTCAAGAAAGTACGCACGTATGTCAGTCGATAGCTTGGCAGGCACCGCAAATATCTCCAGGCTGCGCACAATCATATAAGCCACAATGCTGGACATGCCCTTGGCCGTATAGTGCAGCACCTCGGGCGGCAGATTGCGTGGACAGATTAAATGTGGTGTAAATAACATGGCCAGATTAACGGCTGTCATTTTGTTGGCCTGCTCATGCAATGCCACAGCGTGCAGCATTTCCATGATGTGCTGCAGCAGCTCACGTTGCTCCGCCGGCAGCAACAGCAGCAGCAGCTGCACCGAGTTCAACAAATGCTGTTGCCGTTCCAGTGTGCCCTGTGTTCGTTCCGTCAGTGCCTGGCAAAGCGGCGCTATTTGCAGATGCGCCGGATAGTGTGCGTCCGTTAGCAACGGTTCCGGCAACTCGGCGAGAAAGCTCTTAAAAACGGTCGCACAATCGTGAGCCGAGAATTCCGCCTGCTCCAAATTCAGCGGCTTATCCTGTTGTATATGCAGCCGCAGCTCGTTCTGACGCGACACGGCGCCCGTCTTTCGGAATAGACCCTCTTGTGTGAGATCTGATAGCAACCGCAATTAAAACAACAAATGTATACTTATGCTCCTGCTTCACTTACTCTTCTCAAGCATGAGAAACTGCTTAAGCTCCAGCAGATGCATTTGAAAGCCTGCATCAATCTGTTGTTGCAGACACTCCGTTGGACTATTGCCCACAGATTTATTGCTGGCAGTGCCAGCGGCACAGCCAACCGAGGACGAGGAGGAGGTGCAAGAGGTGGCAGCGTGTCCCAATCTGTGCTTTTTGGAGAGACGATTCCATTTCTTGAGCTTGCCCTTGTCCTCGTACACAATCTCATGGCAGGGTAAATCGAATCTACAATTGGCCACAATTAAACAGTTAACACACACACACACACACACTAATACAATGCCAAACTTACTCATCGGTGTTCAATTCGAGCTCAAATGAAAGGTGCATGCGCACGAGAGATTTGTATTTCTCATAGTTGCAGGTGCGCATGCGACGAGCCAGCTCAAGGTCGTTAAATTCATTGATATTCACGTATTCCATGTCCATTATTGGATATGTTCTATGACAACGACGTTCTCTGCCCGATCAAACGTGCATGTGTATGTGTTAGCAGCTGCAGCAGCAAACCAAAAAAAAACAATAGCAAAAACACAAAACGAAAACAGTTCGAAAGCAGTAACAAGGATAACGATAATTGCTGATGTTGGCTCCTTTAAGCCATGTACTCTAAATGCTTTATTACTTTTAAGCACTTTAGTTATTTAATTGTTTTTTCACATTACACATTCCATTTTTGCTGCTTGGCTGCTTAAAATTAATTGGATACAAAAAATTGTCAGACGCTTTCTGCTCAACCGCTGCGAATTGAACTGCCAGTGTGGGTAAACGTGAGTAAAATGCTAGTGTTACCATGATAAACAGATAAACTGTGCTGGTAAACAACAGTGAAATTTCGGTGCTGCCTAACGTCAGAAATAGTGGCATATCAAGAAAACTGAAATATTTTCAAGCATGCTTATTTTATAACTTTAACTAGAAAAAGTAATGTTATAATATTAAAACTACTGTGCAAACAGCAATATTTTTTGTAATTATAAAATTTATTGTTATCTCAATTAGGACACTCTCTGTGCGCGTTTGACGTTAACCAACACTAACGCTATTTACCGCTGCTAGACAGTCTGCAAATCTGTTTATTGTCGTGTTTTTTTTGCAATATTTTCTATTAAAATGGTAATAATAACGCCAATTAGCCCACCAGAGCACGGTCTCTTATATACCGCCAATAATATCAAGCTCAAGCTTGGCGACAAAGTTGTTGGCCAGGGCACAATATATATATCACAAAAGTGAGTGCAAAAAAGAAGAAAAAAAAATAATCATGCAAATCTTTATTTATGATTAATATTGTTTGGTTTTCAAATGCAGCACGCTCTCTTGGCAGCCGGTAGATCTTCCCGATGGCATTTCGATTGAATGGAAGCAAGTTAGCCTGCATGGCATCTCATCGAACCCAAGGAAATGCATTTATTTTATGCTTGATCGAAAAGTGGAGTGGGAAGGTGTTTATATGGGCCGCAGTCTCGAAGTGAATGGCCAGAATGGCGCTGGGGATGGAATTGCCAATAATAATGCAAATAATGCTGTTGCCAATAATGATGTTGACGAGGGCAACGGTAGTGATGAGCCCGACGACGAAGATGACGAGGATGATAACTTTGAGGATGCCGTTGATCAGCAGTTGGATGAAGTGACCGAATGTTGGCTGTTGCCCGACGATATACACACTGTGGACACAATGTATAATGCTATGACCACTTGTCAGGCATTGCATCCAGATTCGGCGGATAGCAACTCGGAGGACAGCGATCCCATGGAGGATGCCGGTGGCGCTGGCATGGCCTTTGATGATCAGGACATGGTTGAGGATGCATTATCACTTGGTCGCAATGGCGGTGAAGTTGGTGGCATGCAAAATCTAAGCCTTGACGATGATGATGAGCGTTTTGAGGATGCGGACGAATAAAAGGCTGGCTAAGAAGTGAAATGAAATGAAAAAAGAGGAACTAAACTACTCAACATAACCATAACATCCATAAACATATACATACATACGTATTTATATTTGAATCTTTTATATAAATTGTAAGTCTAAAGTGTACGAATTGTGAAAATATTTGATTAGCTTTTGGAATACTATATATACTAAACGCTGTAAGCGCACCAATTTTCAAGCATTTTCCTTCTTTTCCTGCTGCCGTCGCTCCAGCTCCTCTTCGAGCTCCTTTTCGCTAACTGGAGCCGCCAGCTATAGAATAAATACAATTGAATATAAGCTTGTTTTTGTACATCTTAAGAGCTTACTGCCTCGGCCACTTCCAACATGGTCAATGCCTGCTGATATCCGTCTGACTTTGAGGGCACCTTGTCGTAGTTCCAGTACGTAAACTCCTCGAAGGTGCCAGTTAAACGCAGCTGGCGCTGTGCCTGATGCGGATCCGTTTCCTGCACAACTATGCCCTTGTAACCCTTGGGCACTGACTCGCGTTTTCCCAGCAGTGGATATCCCCGGAGTGCATTTGTGAGCACGCCTTTGCCGTAGTCGGCCGCTTCGCGTGTATAGTTATTAAAATAGGTATCGACATTGGCGCACTCGCCGTCGCCATTGATTTTGGCAGGCAAATAGTGCAGTTGAAGTGGCCTTTTGTTGGCCAATTGTTTAACATCAAAATCCAAAGTAATGGACATTATTAAAATAAAAAAAAATATGAAAACAACGAAAACAACACAAACAAACAGCGCCAAATTGTTTAAGTGCTGTGCAGCGTCAAAAAATTGTGCGCTGCTTAGCAGTGCATAAAAATGCGTTTGCCAACACTGTGCGTGTGTTGGAAAACCAACAATAAAAATGGCGTTTCTCGTCGAACAAGAACGGATTTGTGCGCGATATTAGCATTAGTTAGTTAGTTGTAAACATAATTGTAGCGTGGGCAAGTCAACGCAAATGACGCTAAATAATGTAGTTTAACTATCTAAAAACAAAACAATTGTTGCAAAATACAGCGGTGCATGCAGTTAACGTGCTGCATCCGTATTCAGTCGTCGTCGTTTGTCGTCGCCGTCGTTATCGTTGTTCATACATATTTATTTCAATCGCTCTCTCGTCTTCTCTCCGTAAGTATAAAAAACGAGAGCAGTGCGTAAAACAAAAAAACCAAAGAATATTTTTGTTGCAAAATGTTGTTGCTTTTTCAAATACCAAGTGCACATTTCATATATGTATTTACATAAATATCTACATGTATATTTGTATATGTATGTATGTACATTTTATAATAACTAACAAGTGTGTGTAATTTATTGCAAATTCTGTGGCACAGACACAAACACACACACACGCACGCACTCACACAGGCACAAACAAAATAATATGCACCCATACAAAGGCAGCAAACAAATTAAAGTTAATTAAACAAAGTGCTGAAATTTATATTGTATATATATGCAAACATACATATATTTAGTGTACATAATTTAATAGAATTTATGAAATAATAAATTGCCTGTAACGTGCGTCGTCTGCGTCTGTGTTTGTGCATCGTTGTGTGCGTGCGACATGTGCGTGTGAAATGGTTTTAAGGCAGCATCAACAACAACAACAACAACAGCAGCAGCAGCAAAACAATTTCGGGTGAGTTGTTGTTGTGCTACCTGCCAAAGCTGTTTTTTTTTTGTGTTCTGTTTTCTTCCCTTTTGCCGTGTCTTTGCCGTTCGCCGGCAGTTTGCACGCCCTGCTCTGCACTGACATACACACAAGCACGCATGCTGAGACACTAATACTTACGCATTTCATTCATTTTCTGAGCTCTGAGAAACACCCACGTACATACAGACATACAAACATACATACATGCATGCATACAGTTGCGAGTGCTTATCTTAACGAACGTTTTAGTTATCAAAATGTGTGTGTGTTAATCAAAACAATTGGTATAAATTCAATTATGAAACTCATAAATAATCAGTTTTGTCATTTTTGCTTTTCTATTGCAGTTTGCAGCCGCAACACAACACAACACAACGTAACCAACAAGCAACAACAACAACAGCAGCAACAACAACAAACACATGAATTATAAATATTACTCTGCGCAAACAATGACAAACTGCAACAACATCAACAACAACAATTCTCAAGGCTACAACAGCAGCAGCAGAAGCAACAAAAACTGATATAATTTTGTTGCTATTTCGCTACTTCTACCTTCTGCTTTTATTTCTACTTCTGTTTTTAACAACAATAACAACAGCATCAACAACAACAATAGCAACAATTTAATGCCCAAAAATGTTCAACACAACAATTGTTCGATTGACCAATTGTTTTATAAACATATAACAAATAGTTCAACTATATTTTTGATATACTAAATTACAACTACAACAAACAACAACAACAAACAAAATTAAAAGTCTGAAATTATGAATAAATTGGATTATCCACGTCGCAATGGTACACACAAAGTTCGAATAACGCGTAAGTTCTTTTTTTTTGAAACTTTAATTTTGAAACTAATTGTTATTAATTTATGCTTTACCTTTGTTTTTACAGTATTGTGTGGCAGAAATTTGGCGCGCAAGGATTTATTTCGTAAGTATTTTGAATTGCTAAAACTTTTATTATTAATGTTAATACATAGTTAACGGTAAACATTTGCATTTCGTTTGCAAATTGATTGCCCACTTTTCAAGTTTTTCATAGCTCTTGCTTTTGCCACATTTGCTGCGTTTTGGCGTGCTTCGTTTAAGCTAAATTTAGCATTTCCTTTTTGTCTACTTTCATTTTGATACAAATTATGTGCAGAGGGGTGTGAGAGGCATGGCACAGTTGGTCGAAGCTTCATCCCCCAACCCCCAACGCACACCATAACCATATGCCAATCCGATTTCCACAAAATTATGGTTGCCATGCCGTCGTTAAATTTATATTTATTTTTTTTTTGTTGCTATAATTTTTTGTTTACACATAACAAAAAGTGATTATTACTAATTTACTTTCATTGTAGCTCTCGCTCACTTACACACACACACACAATTTTGATCTGTGTGTGCTTTTATTTTTTTTATTATATATCTCGCTCATTTTTTACACATCGTTGCACTTAAATCACGCGGGGGAACACGTCAACGGCGTCCGCATTGCCTAATACTGTCTTTAATTATATACTATGATAAATATACATGCTATATAGTATAAGCTATATGCGTAGTACATAGGTATTTATTTTAGATATAGACTTGAGTTCCAACAACATTCCGAAATACAAATACACATGCGACAGGTGTTTGTGAGGGGGTCCAAAGAAGGAGTTGCTTTCGGTGTCGATAGCGGTGTCTCTGTCGCTGTTGATGTCGATTTCTATGCCATATGAAATGGCACATTAATGCTAATGTGTAATTAACAGCGGCATGCCAACTAGCAAGAAACTTACTGACCGACTGTCTACATCAGTGTTGTCAACTCTTGAAAAGCTAAAAAAAAGTAAATCAAATTTGTTAGATTTTTAATAAACTGCACTATTTTCCATCATTAATATCGACATACGTTGAATTTGCCATATTTCCTTTTTTTCAAATTTATGAAATTTATTTATGGATATTTTTGGAAAATATGGATGAATGTTTGCTTACAGGCTTACTTACTTTAAGAATGACTGTAAATTTTTCAGGATTCGAGCATTTTTAGACATTTTTCTACTCTCTCTTATGATGATCTCATAGCCGCCCCTAAATATGTCGTTTCGTACTATAAGACGAGTGCTTTCATTTTTTACTCAGGAGCTAATAATTTCATTATTTGTTCATCGATTTTGATAAAATATCTATTGTTTTGTTTGAAATGAATTGAGCTACAGACCCAAAGAAAGAAACAAATTTTCAAATATTTATTTTAGGAGAAAATTTCGTTTTTAAATCTAGCCTTAAAAAAAAAAAGTCAAATTTCAATGCAACATCTTCAATGTAAGTCTAAACAGTGCCTAAGCAAACAAGAATTTTGAATGTTTATGTGCAGCTGGATTTTAGGACAATATACATATAACGTATTCAAAAAAAGAAGTTTCAAAATCTGGTTTCGGAGATATTGACAATTCTCTGAGTATACCTTTTAGAAAAATCGCAAAACTAGCTTTTTTCGTTTAGCTTGAAAACGGCCTCGGTTCAAAGACTGGTTTTACATAAGAAAACTACAGTGGCTGTTCTTGGTACAAATATTTTTCAAAATTTGTTGCATAGTTATCGTAGCAAAGAATTAGCATCGAATTCGAGTGCTCATTTCTTGGTCAAAAGAAGCGTTTACATCTATAAATTGAACTTTTTTTTACCAGCCTATTTAAAATGATCAATCTTAGTTCAGTTTCTCTCAATTGAAAATAAATTTCCCATAAAATTTACAATGTTTTCATTTTGCTGTTCTTATTATCGCGTGAAATTCTTTTAAAATGAATATTGTACAAGTCATTGTCTATTAAAGCTGATGAAACTTTCGAATTGTGGAATACAGCATTTGAATTTTGTTGTTTGAAAAAGTTATTTTGCTATTAGAGAGAAAAGAACGAACCGGGCAACACTGTTCTATATGGGGCCCCATCTAACCATCTATCCAACTATCCATCTAACCATCTATTCATCTATCGCACAGTGTATTACACATTGAAGCCAAAGTCGACGCACTTGGCTTACATTTGTCATAGGTGAATGTTTTTATGTCCATGCAAATAAGTTGAATAACTTTTTCGCTTTACGTTTATCGTTTAGCGTGCTGATTAGATTTGTTATATGTACTATATATCGTATATATGCGTAGAATACTATATGAACGTTGGGAAAAACCGCAGCTACAAGCCGGGTAAAAATGTTTGTGTTTGGGGTCTTACGTAGGACTTGTCGCTATCGCTTGGCGCTCGACGCAATTTCTGTAGACTGATATAAACAGTTAGATATTACTATGGGCAAGGGATTTATGGGCTAACATATGTTATGACTAAGTTTTGTACTGCTTAAAAGCGAAACGGATGTAGTTTTGACAACTTTGATATAGTCGTGGAATGACCTTAATTTGTCATGATATAGATAGAATCATAAGTGACTATGAAATGTATGGATAACTTAAACTTTTAAATGGTAAGAACAAAACCTTAACTTATAAAAGCACATGTAAATCAAAACTCTTGATTGCTTTCTTCTAACTAAACCTTAAAAACTATTCCCAGTGTCTAACTTTTATCTTTTAAAGTAAATAATTGACATTTGCAAATGCAGTTTGTACTTTTGATGTACTAAGTAGACCTTGATTTTGTTATCACATTGTAATGTACAAAAGAAATAAAACAATTTGAATTGAAATCGTGAACGAAAAGAACAAAATAAAAGTAAAGATAATGATTGCGTTGCTGATGTGTCAACAATTGCCGATAAAGTTGAAAAGAACTTTTGCTTTACCATATTTGAAAAGATATACGCTATTCAATGTGATAAAATCCAAGCCAGGAAATGACAGAACCATCGATGAGAACCGTCAAATAAAAGATACGAAGCGAGAACAGGAACTGCTGCAAATGCGCAAAAAGATTAATGAAGTTCGAACTGTGGCACTTGCTTCAGCGCTCTTGGGATACTCGCCTGAACAGAGCGCTCGAAAATGTTCCGTGATAAAGTTGCCCGTGCAGATGCCCCAATTCATGACCATGTGCACCAAAGGCGATGGTAAAGGCGATAAAGCTGATGAGGATAAACCAACTTTGGATGATGCCAAACCAAACAAACCGATTGAGAAGAAACCAGTGGATACCACTATAGATCTTTCAGGCTTTAATAAATTCTGTTCAGATAAGCTTTGGAATAGAAGCACAACAATGTCAACTTCAGAAATATCTAAACAAAAGAAGGACGAAATGCGTGCATTGATTAAGGAGAAAAAACGTGATATTCAGTTAATTAAGGCAAGAGTTAAACAGAAACCCAAACCAGTAAAACAAAAAGAAATCACCAAATTTCCAGTCAAAGCTGAAACCAAACCATTCAAATTTCCCCTAGATGAAACTTTGCGTGAAACCGAAGATAGCGAATTGGCTGAAGTGCTCGCAGAAGCAGAGCGAGAAGCGGCAGATGACAAAGAGCTTTTGCCTCTAAGCTCCAGAATGGGAATCGGACCAAACAAAACATTGGGAAATGACTCCGTCGAAAAGAAATTGAAGGCAGGTGATAAACTTTCACCAATAAAGGGACCTGACAAACTGCCGCCAGGGGATAAGAAAAGTTTTTCAACATCGGCAAAGTCGAGAGCTGCTGACAAGAAATCATCTTCTGGCTCCTGTGATGATAAGTCAAAGTCAGCTGATAAGAAGTCTCCTGCCACAGCGGATAAGAAGTCTCCTGTTGCAGCTGATAAGAAGTCTCCTGTTGCAGCTGATAAGAAATCTCCAGCCGCAGCAGATAAAAAGCCGCCAGCAGCTTCGGCTGACAAAAAGCCGCCAGCTGCCGCAGCAGCAGCCAAACCACCAGCCAAACAAGCAGCCAAATCAGCAGGTCCTGCCAAGCCAAATCCGCCAGGACCACCTGCTCCGCCACCGGGCACACCGCCAATCCAAACGAAAACCAAATTTGGTCCACTCGCGGATGCGGATCGTATATTTACAAATCTGTACGGACGTCATGACTGGCGCCTGAAGGAGGCCATGAAGCGTGGCGACTGGTACAAGACCAAGGAGATGCTAGAGAAGGGTTCGCCTTGGATCCTCAATGAGATGAAAACGTCGGGACTGCGTGGACGCGGTGGAGCTGGCTTTCCCTCCGGCATGAAATGGTCATTTATGATCAAACCACCCGACGGGCGACCCAAGTTTCTGCTAGTCAATGCGGACGAGGGTGAGCCGGGCACCTGCAAGGATCGCGAGATACTACGTCATGATCCGCACAAGCTGGTTGAGGGGTGTCTCATAGCCGGCTGTGCCATGGGCGCCAATGCTGGCTACATTTATATACGTGGTGAATTCTTTAACGAGGCGTGCAATCTCCAGTATGCCATCGTGGAGGCCTACAAGGCTGGTTATCTGGGCAAGAATGCCTGCGGCTCTGGCTTTGATTTTGACCTGTATGTGCAACGCGGTGCCGGCGCCTATGTTTGCGGTGAGGAGACATCGCTCATCGAATCGCTGGAAGGCAAGGCGGGCAAGCCACGCAATAAGCCACCATTTCCGGCGGACATTGGTGTCTTTGGCTGCCCATCGACGGTTACCAATGTGGAAACGGTGGCAGTGGCGCCCACAATTTGTAGACGTGGCGGCAAATGGTTTGCCAGCTTTGGACGCACTCGCAACTCGGGCACCAAGCTGTTTAACATATCGGGACATGTGGTACGACCCTGCACCGTGGAGGAGGAGATGTCGATCCCCAC